>MCJB01047961.1:0-15441 GCA_002018475.1 Nicotiana obtusifolia | reverse complement strand
CCCTTTTTTTCCCCCTTCCCCTAGACCGTTTTTTCCTAAAAAGGACGCTCAATTGCAGAGATTTTGGATGAAATCTTCATTTAAAAGCTGTGGATAGATTGAGCATCTTTCTCAAGTGTAACTGGGCCAACCAGACTGCTCATCGATGAGGTCAGTGAAGTTGATATTTCAACTCTATCTAGAACGTCCAGAATGAGTGCTGTGTAACCTTTAATAGAAACATGAACCGCTGTCGGTGTACATTGATGATTTTGCTTCAAATCTAAATGAAGTATTCTTATCGTGTCCTGTATAAAACACTGACAGCTGAGAGGGATAAAATGATGAAGTTGTTACGTAATTTGGTCTTATCTGTTTATTAGAAGCTATATTAAAGATATGGACGAGAAAGGATGGTTGATTGCAAGAATTAGTAATTTTATACTCCAGAACAAGAAGAAATGGACTAGAAATATGAATAGCTTTCTGTGTACACTGATGATTTTGCTTCAAATCTAAATGGAGTATTATTATCATATCTTGTGATAAAACACTGAGAAATGAGAGGGATAAAATGATGATAGTTACATAATTTGGTCTTATCTGTTTATTAGAAACTATATTAAAGATATGGACGAGGGAGGATGGTTGATTGCAGAACAAGTATGTTAGACTCCAGAACAAGAAGAATTGGACTATGGATATCATATCATGAAAGTAGTGTTAGCTTAACTTGAATTTATTTAACTTGAATCAAGTTTGACTTTTTGACATCTGTGAGAGATAATAAGCAATCAAAATTAGTTTTGTATTGCTATAATCAGTTGTCATGGTATCGGTGTTAGATTTTCCCAAGAAGTTGAATTTCAATATACTATCCCTTTTTTTAAAGCAAGTGGTGAAATTATTTGCACTATGCTTAATGTGGATTTGCTTGTGCTTTTCAGGTGAACTTAGCGACTGAACCAATGAAGTAGTCCAAAAGTATACATACGTTTGCTCTGTGCAATATGCTGGCAGTTCTACAAAATCCATAAAAGACCAATTTTCTTCGTTGTCATTCTCCTTGAGCCTAACTCTTTTCTTTTTCTCCCTTTTTCACTGTCACATTGAGTTTAATGATGATGCTTTTAGGTGTATAAAGAGAAGGTTCTTACTCGATGCAGCGCATCATTCTGCTGGCCATCTATGTGATGTTAATCATTCTTTGTAAATATTGATTTTGAGGTATCATGTTCAATCTGATCCTCCAGTCAAGAGTATATGATGTAATGCATTGTGAAAATGTTTATGTTGATGCTGAATGTTGGACATTACACTAATAAAAAATGACATTACATAAATGAATGGACTCAAAGTTATTATCGTAGTGCATAAAGGGAGTTCAGAAATGTCAACACAGCTAGAAGAACAACTCAAGTTAATGAGTGAGGGGTCAATGTGTAATTAGTTAAAACTAGATGGAGTTAAAAGTAGAAGTTTGTTAGAAGGCAGTTGATGCTCCTCTTCAATATAACAACTTACAAGAGCAATAAAAATGATCTTCTCTTTACTCTTCTCTCTCGAAATTGTTCTTAGCTACTGAGTCGGTGTGCACTGATTTGCATGTTGCACTATAGAACCTCCATTGATGACTTATTTTTACCTCTGTCTAGCTCAATTTAACATGGTATCAGAACGGCGATCGTAATTTATTGAAGATTCGGTGTGTGGTCCGATGAAATTTCGACAAGTTGAAGTCATACAAAGCCCTAATTTTTCAAACATGGCAAGAAATGTGGTGACCTTACTCGAACACAATCATCCACTTTTTCTACAAGCATCCGATGCTCCAGAACTAGTTTTGATTCCTATAAAACTGACTGGGCCAGAAAATTATGTTCTGTGGAGTAGGGCAATGAAACTAGCTCTTAGGAATAAAAGTAAGCTTGGATTTGTGGACGGAAGTTGTATTAAGAGCATGTATAGGGGAGAATTAGCAGAGCAATGGGAAAAGTGTAACGCGATTGTGCTGTCGTCGATTGGGAGTACAGTTGCGAGTGAGCTAATGCCAAGCATAGTTTTTGCATCTAATGCTGGGAAAGTATGGAGTGATTTCAAAGAAAAATTTGATAGGTGTATCTTAACAAGGATTTATCACCTTTGGACTGAAATAGCCACACTAAAACAATGCATTGATTCAATGACTACTTACTACTCCAATATGACAGATTTATGGAGTGAATTGGATGTGTTGGTGCCTAAATCTTCTTGTGATTGTGAAGAATCTAGGCCTTTGTTGATTCATTTAGAGCAACAACGATTGCTTCAGTTCCTCATGGGGCTAAATGAGAGCTATAACAATGTGCGGAATAATGTGTTGCTGAGAAGGCCAGCGGTATCTATAAATGAGGCATATGCCATTGTTACACAGAAAGAGAGTCAGAGGACATTAGGTGTGACAGACACCAACAGAGATCCTCTAACTATGTTAGTAGGGAAGACTCTGGGATTTAAGCCAAGGAAAACTAGGCTGATCTATGAATATTGTGGATACAAAGGTCACTTGAAAGAGAATTGCTATAAATAAGTTGGATATCCAGCTGATTTTAAGAGCAAGAAGAAGCCTCAATTTGGTGGAAACAGAACCTATGCCAACATTGCTAGTGCACATGATACTGCTGGGATCACTACTCAACCACAAGGACATTATCTCACGGAAGAACAATACAAGCTATGGCAGGTATTGTATCCTTGTTGTCTAATGCTACTATAAGTAGTTGGGTGGTAGACTCAGGAGCTACTCACCATATGACTTATAATAAGGAAGCACTAAAACAAGTGGAAAATAAGGAAGTAATGGTATGCAATTGTCAACTGGTAACAAGGCAGGGATAGCACACACAGGAGATGCAGTAATTCTAGGAGGCATGTGTATAAAAGATGTACTACACGTACCAGATTTTAAGTTCAATCTCTTATCTGTGGCTAAACTCACTAGGGACCTCACTTGCGTAGTCAAATTCTACCCTGATTTTTGTGTGCTGCATGGTATCTCTAGTGGCAAGGTCTTGGGGATTGGTAAGGAATCTGAAGGTCTTTACATATTGAAAGAATGTGCAAAGGCAGCAGGAATAACGGTCTGTGCTGTAAAGAAGGAGGAAAGCACCAAGCTATGGCATCTTAGATTAGACTGATGTAATATTAAACGCGGAAACAAGAAAACAAAGGATAAAAGTAAAACGCTCTATAAATTATCAAGACAACAAGTAGGAACTAGTCTACTTACCTTCTGATGGAATCAACGAGTACCTATACTATACGAACGACCCTCAAGACAACGATTGTCTTGCAAATTATTCGATCAAACAAAGGAACAAGTTCAATTTTGAATCACACCAAAATTGGACAAGTTAAAGTCACACGTTTGGGAGCACAAGGTGGCTGTCGAAAACTCTTCGATTTAGTGTCAAAAACTACTACAAATAATGAGGTCTTTAGGTTTATATAGAATGAGCCTTGTCCTAAGCTAACTAGGAACAAACAATTAACAAAACGGCCACAAATTGGATAAGTAGCTAAAGTGTCACGCAGGACATGATCACAAGTAAGAATTAATGTCTTTCATAACTACACAACATTTACAACATAGCCACAAACATCACAATGTGCTTAGAAACGCTTGGCTCTTCTTCACCATCAGATGTGCATCATGAAGCTCTTTAGCTTGACTTCTCGTGAATGGTCTTGAAGGCTTAAACGTATCATGATCAGGTTGACCTGCATCATCCTCCCCTTATTGGGAAGATTTCGTCCTCAAAATCGAACCTTTTTCATCTTTCAAAGCAGCACAAGGAGTCAAGTCAGTGACATTGAAAGTCTTAGAAACAGCATAATCATCAGGCAGATCTATGACATAAGCATTATTATTGATCTTCTGCAACACTTGAAATGGTCCATCTCCTCGCGGAGCCAACTTCCCTTTCCTATGGTTCGGAAATCGTTCCTTGCGGAAGTGCACCTAAACCTCACCTCTCTTTAAGTCCAGCTTTTTCTTTCCTTTTTTCTTCTTGACCGCTACCTTTTCATAAGCATCCTCCAAAGTTTTCCTCACCTTAGCAGGCAATTCGAGCAACGCGGCTGCCCGATTTTCTCCATCAATGCTAATAACTACATCTCTCGGCAAAGGAACAAGATCAAGTGGTATCAAAGGATTAAAACCATAAAGACATTCAAATGGAGTAATGCTAGTCAGTCGGTGAACAGTTCTATTATATGCAATCTCCATAATAGGTAATTGGTCAGCCCAAGTGCCGGACTTCCCTTTGGTCAAAGCTCGAAGAAGAGTTCCCAAGGTGCGATTAACAACCTCAGTTTGACCGTCAGTCTGTGGATGATGTAATGTAGAAAACAACAATTTGGTGCCAAGAGCACCACACAAACACTTCCAAAAGTGACTCAAAAACTTAGCATCCCTATCACTAACAATAGTTCGAGGCACACCATGCAACTTTAACACATTAACAATGAACAAAGAAGCAACATGTTGTGCATCATCACATTTTTTACAGGGAATAAAGTGAGCCATCTTAGAAAATCTATCTACAACCACATAGATGCTATCATGACCACCTCGAGGTCGCAACAGTCCCATCACAAAATCCATCGAAACATCTACCCAAGGACTAGTAGGAACGGGTAAGGGAGTATACAAACCATGATTATTAGACCTAGACTTAGCTCTTTTACACTCAAAACACGCTCCACATACTCTCTCGACATCTCGCCTCATCTTAGGCCAATGGAACTGTTCCCCTAATATAGCTAAAGTCTTATCTACCCCAAAGTGTCCCATCAAGCCCCCACAATGCGCCTCACGCACCAACAACTCTCACCACGAGACTCGGGTATACAAACTCTCCCCTTCTTAAAAAGGTAACCATCATGCCATTGATACTTCTCAACTCGCTGCCCACTAGTTATGGCATCACACACACTCTTAAGTTTAGGGTCATGCTCATACATAGACTTAATACTCTCAAAACCCATCAACCTAGATGCTAACGTGATAGCCAAAGAAAACTTTCTAGATAGTGCATCAGCTACTACATTCACCTTTCCCTTCTTGTAATGAATTACGTAAGGGAAATTCTCAATGAACTCAACCCACTTGGCATGTCGTTTGTTTAGTTTCTCTTGACCTCTAAGATGTTTGAGTGACTCATGATCACTCCTAATTACGAATTCCTTAGGCCATAAGTAATGTTGCCAATGAGCTAAAGCTCTCACGAGGGCATACAACTCTTTGTCGTACGTAGAGTAATCAAGGCAGCCCCCTTCAACTTTTCACTAAAATAGGCAATAGACTTCCCATCTTGCATAAGAACACCTCCAATTCCCACCCCCCGGGTGTCACACTCAATTTCAAACGCCTTAGTAAAATCAGGTAACTGTAACAACGGGGCAGAACTAAGCCTACATTTCAACTCTTGGAAGGCACCCTCTTACTGCTCCCCCCACACAAAAGGCGTGTCTTTTCTCACCAACTCCGTGAGTGGTGCTGCTATGGCGCTAAAGTCTTTAACAAAGCGTCTGTAGAAACTAGCTAGTAGGAGTAGGCCACTCTCTAATAGCTTCAACGTTAGATTCGTCTACCTCAACACCATTAATACTTACAACAAATCCCAAATACAACTCTCTCCACACAAAAGACACACTTCTTATAATTAACATATAGCTTTTCGGCTCTCAACACTTCAAACACTTACCTTAAGTGATTAACATGGTCATCTAAACTTCTACTATAAATCAAGATATCATCAAAGTAGACAACCACAAACTTATTAAGAAACGGTTTAAGCACATGATTCATTAATCACATGAACGTACTAGGTGCGTTGGAGAGACCAAAAGGCATCACCAACCATTCATATAGACCAAACTTGGTCTTGAATGCAGTTTTCCACTCATCACCCCGTTTCATACGAATTTGGTGGTAACCGGACCTAAGATCAATCTTAGAAAACACACTTGAACCACATAACTCATCTAGCATGTCATCTAACCTAGGGATATGATGACGATACTTTACCGTTATTTTGTTGACTGCTTGGCAATCAACATACATCCTCCAGGTGCCGTCCTTCTTTGGAACTAAGATCACGGGCACGGACTTAAACTCTCTCGAACTATCCCCTTAGTCAATAGCTCATCCACTTGCCATTGCAACTCCTTAGTATCCTATGAATTGCTTCGATATGCGGGTTTGTTCGGAATTTGTGACCCCGGAACAAAGTCAATTTGGTGTTCTATCCCCCTCAACGGAGGCAGTTCACTCGGCATCTCCTCGGGAAACATGTCCC
Organism: Nicotiana obtusifolia; assembly: GCA_002018475.1. NCBI lineage: Eukaryota > Viridiplantae > Streptophyta > Magnoliopsida > Solanales > Solanaceae > Nicotiana > Nicotiana obtusifolia. The sequence goes on along the minus strand of MCJB01047961.1, from coordinate 9,121 downwards.
TATATTCCTGCAAAACATCATTAACAAAACTAGGCAAGGGGTGAACGTTAGTAGAAACTTCATTTTCACACTCAACCAAATCAGCTCCCTTATCTTCCTCAATCTCCTCATCACTCGCCACCTCACAAACAGGACCTTAATGTCAAGTCTTAAGTTAGAACCGTCACTAGTTCCTTCCCCGGTATTCTTCTAAGTACTAGCGGTTCTTTCAAGGTTCTCCATTCGGACACTAAGCGCCCTTACTTCAGCCCAAAGCTCGCTAAAGTAATGTTTGTCACAACCGTTTCTCCTTCCGTAGCCATGTACCTGCAAAAAGAAACAAGACTAGAGAATGTGTTAAGGTTAGTTAAAAATACTCTCTCTCTCACTTTTTGAATGACTCTCGGGTTCACTCAAATTTCTGGTAGGATTGCGAACTTGTACTCAAATTGGCTTCCTCTAATTGATCAAGTTCCTTAGCAACCTTTCAAGTTCATAAGTTCAATAGTTTCTTCGAGGTGAGTGAGTATATGTGACTCGATAGTCGGGCAACTTTTTAAGTGAGCACAAGAAGCCAAGAATTATCTACGAAAGTGGAAGTTCTGAGTTTTAGCACGAGGTCCTGCAAGCTCAAAGATTAGTAAATACTTAAGTAGGAAATTACCTAATAATTACTAATTAGAATTAATGTAATCAAGAAAGAATTTCGAAATAGAAGAGGTAAGGGCACTTTGGAAGTTTTCCCACTTTAGTTTGGAGAAGACTAATCCTCTCTCCTTAGCCCTTAGGATTTTCGCCCCCCCCCCCTTCCTTTTCCAACCAAATTTTGCCCCTCTTCTCCTTGTCCAAATAGGTTTTCAACTTCTTGAAACTTCTCCCTTTTGGATTGGGAGTTATTTCCTTCTTGGACGAAAATACGAAAGAACCTAAAACTAAGGCGCAAAGAACAGGATTTGGATTGTAAGAACAAACCCTTTCCAAGCTCTGATACCAACTGATGCAATATTAAATGCGAAAACAAGAAAACAAAGGATAAAAGTAAGACGTTCTATGAATTATCAAGATAACAAGTAGGAACTAGTCTACTTACATTCTTGATGGAATCAACGAGTACCTACACTATACGAACGACCCTCAAGACAAAAATTATCTTGCAAATTGTTCGATCAAACAAAGGAACAAGTTCAATTTGAATCACACTAAAATTGGACAAGTTAAAGTCACACGTTTGGGAGCACAAGGTGGCTGCCAAAAATTCTTCAATTTAATGTCAAAAATTACTACAAATAATGAGGTCTTTAGGCTGAGCCTTGTCCTAAAGCTAACTAGGAACAAACAATTAACAAAAAAGCCACAAATTGGATAAGTAGCTAAAGTTTCACGCAGGACATGATCACAAGTAAGAATCAATGTCTTTCATAACTACCCAACATTTACAACATAGCCACAAACATCACATTGTGCTTAGAAATGCTTGACTCTTCTTCACCATCAAATGTGCATCATGAAGCTCTTTAGCTTGACTTCTCGTGAATGACCTTGAAGGCTTAAACGTAGTATGATCAGGTTGACCTGCATCAGGACATGCTTCTATAAAATCTATACAACATATAGTTTCACTTCAAAATGATATTAATGGAAAGAAATTGGAAAACTGCACTGTTTGTCCTCTAGCCAAAAAATGTAGATTATAGATTCCTACTAGCACTACTAAGTCCACCAGTATATTTCATCTTGTTCACTTAGATGTCTGGAGATCTTATTAGACTCCAAACCTATGATAGAAAACAGTATTTGGTTACTATTGTTGATGACTTTGGTAGGTATACTTGGGTCTGCTTGATACAATCAAAGTGTGAAGTCAATGTTGTTCTGAAGAATTTTGTTTCTGTAATAAAAACTCAGTTTGATGTGAATATCAAAATTTGAGAAGTGACGATGGTACATAGTTCTTCAATTCCAAATATAATGAATTGCCGTCTTTTTTTGGCATTATTCATCAAAGCAGTTGCTTATATGCACCTCAACAGAATGGGACTGTGTAGAGAAAACACAGATACATTTTAGAGGTAGCTATAGCCCTGAGATTTCAGAGCGGTATGCCTATTAAATTCTGGGGTGAGTGTGTTAGAATAGTAGTCTACTTGATCAATAGGCTACCTAGACAGGTCCTAGATGGCAAGACTCCTTATACTATGTTATATGGGAAGGTACCAAACATAGATCATCTGAGGGTGTTTGTTTGAATGTCAATGTTATTCTAGCATATTTCCAAAAAGGGACAAGTTTGCGGCTCGAGCATCAAGGACAGTGTTTATTGGGTCTTCTGAAACCCAGAAGGGTTATAGATGATATGATCTTGAAGCAAAAACATTTTTTGTCAGTAGAGATGTCAAGTTTTTGGAATATATATTTCCCTTCTAACATGACTCTCTTGATGACAAGGAACTCTTTCTACAGCTCTCAGAAAATGCTCAATTCCCAAAGCCATCATCCTCTCCAACTTATAGTGAGCAAAATCCACCAGCATCTCCTGTCATTGCACCAGAACCTCATGAACCTCATCCAAATACTCCTGAACCTCATGAACCTTCTTCAACAGATACCAACACCACCTCTGCAGAAGAGAATTCAATTCCAGACAATGCAGAGATTACTAGTCCTTTACTACCTCAGCAGGTTGATACAGCTAGTTCTTTACCTTCTCAGCCACCTTCTCCACTAGAAGTGATTGCTTCTAGACCACACAGACATGCAAGACCTCCAATTTGGCTCAAGGACTAACTACAGACAACCTACCAGGAAAGAGCAAATATCATATCTCCAATCATGTTACTTATGATCACTTATCTCCAAAATATCAGTCATACTTGAAGGCCTTCTCAGTTGTCATTGAACCAAAGACCTACAATGAGGCTGTAGTTGATCAGAATTGGGTTCATGCAATGGAACAGGAAATCAAGGCTCTTGAAGATAATCACACCTGGGAGATAGTAGATCTGCCTGCTGACAAACAAGCTATAGGCTCTAAATGGGACTTACTAAGTTAAACATAAAACTAATGGTGAGATAGATAGGTACAAAGCAAGGTTAGTGGCTAAGGGCTATACTCAACAAGAAGTACTTGAATACCATGAAACCTTATCACTTGTGGCAAAAATGGTGACAATGAGGGCAGTAATTAGTGTTGCATCATCCAAAGGTTAGCCTTTATTCCAAATGGATGTCAATAATGCCTTTCTCCAAGGTGATTTGTTTGAGGAAGTCTATATGCAGCTTCCACAAGGATTTCACAGCCAGCGGGAGTCCAAAGTATGCAGGCTGCTAAATCCTTATATGGCTTGAAACAAGCCTCAAGATAATGGAATATAAAGTTGACAGATGCACTTCTTCAAGCTGGTTTTATACAAAGCAGTTCTGATCACTCCCTATTCACAAAGAAAAACAACAAAGACATTATAGTTTTCTTGGTGTATGTTGATGTATTAACAGGAAATAGTAACAGTCTCATTAAAGAGGCAAAGGTAACATTACACAGGAACTTCAAAATGAAAGATCTAGGTGAGCTCAGATACTTCTTAGGAATTGAAGTGATGAGGTCAGAAAAAGGCATTCTCCTAAACCAAAGAAAGTATGTATTGGAGTTGATTTCAGAGGTTGGGTTGAGTGGTTGCAAGGCAATCTCAACACCTATGGAGCAAAATCACAAACTTACCACTATTGATTATGACAAGCATGTTAGTAATACTGGAGTTGCTCTGCCGGAAGATGCATGTAGCTATCAGAAACTAATTGGTAAACTGCTATATTTGACAATTTCAAGGCCGGACATATGCTTTGCAGTCCAAGTACTGAGCCAATTTATGCAGTCTCCTAAAGAGTACCATATGGAAGCAGCATTAAGAGTAGTCAGATACATCAAAGGAAGCCTTGGACTAGGGATCCTTTTGAGTAGTAGACAGACCAATACTCTCACAGTAGACTGTGATTCAAACTGGGCAGCATGCCCAAATTTAAGAAGATCTGTCACAGGTTATGTGGTTGAATTGGGAGACTCATTGTTATCCTGGAAGTCAAAGAAACAGCAAATTGTGAGTAGAAGCTCCGCAGAGGCAGAATACAGAAGCATGGCAGCAGCAGTTGCAGAAGTAATATGGATGACAGGCTTACGAAAGGAGCTAGGCAACAATGTGGAAGAACCTGTACACCTACTTTGTGATAGCAAAGCAGCTCTATAAATAGCTGCCAATCCAATCTTTCATGAGAGAACCAAATATATAGAGATAAATTGCCATTTTATTAGGGGAAAAATCAAACAGGGGTTGATTAAGACAGAGTATATACCCACAAAACAGCAACTTGCAGACCTAATGACTAAAAGACCGGGGACAGCCCAACATGAGTTGTTGCTCTCCAAGCTAGGAGCGTTGAATGTTTTCCACCCTCCAGCTTGAGGGAGAGTGTCAACATAGCTATAAGAACTCAGTTAATGAGTGAGGGGTCAATGTGTAATTAGTTAAAATTAGAAGGAGTTAAAAGTAGAAGTTTGTTAGAAGGAAGTTAGTGCGCTCCTCTTCTATATAACAACTTACACTTGTATCAGTTGATGGAGCAATAAAAATGATCTTCTTTTTACTTCTTTTCTCTCTCGATTGTTCTTAGCTACTGAGTCAGTGTGCACTGATTTGCATGTCGCACTATAGAACCTCCATTGATGACCGATTCTTACTTCTGTCCAGCTCAAGTTAACAAGAAAGCCACAGAAATAGGGTGAGCCATGCTGGTTTCACAAGGGAATCCCTTACACTCACCATGGAAAAACAGATTTTAAGGGATCGTTTGGTAGATTTCCTTTTGATAGTTGCATTATCCAGCAAGGTGAGTACTAGTGTATTTCGGGACCTCAATTACACTTAAATGGGTCGTTTGGTTTAAAATCAGGTCATCCCAGGATTATAATTATGTAATTATAACTAGGATGGATAATCCTACCTTCCATTTGGAATATATATTCTCATGATTTTAATATAAATATTATGCTGGATTTAGCTAATATCCATAACTAAACATTGGACAAATTTAATCCAAAATTATATTGCTGGGATAACATCCCTAATCCCTGTAACAAAACGATCCCTTATAGTCTTGTTTTATTCAAGAAAAGAATCCTGGAAGGAAGCTGTTCAGAACACAATAATTTCTATAAAGTTGATCCCAAAAAGAACTGCTAATCCAAATCTATGATGATACTCCAAATTGGGTGGAAATATAAAGGACTACTAATGGTCTATAATCTCTACTCTTGGAATTTTCATCTCTATTAGAGACATAGCAACAAGTTTGAACCTTCTATGCTGTTGTTTGTCAACAGATCTTTTAGCAGTAAGCGCTCTTCAATATTAAGTGTTTACTCCAAAAAAGTACAGTTAAATTGGCAAAAGTGGTTTATAGATACGTAGATTAAATTGATCTGATTAATAAGATAACTAAGGATACGCGAATTTTTGTTATTGATAAGTATAAAGTAACAACAATTAGTAATGAAATCAAGTAAATATAAAGCAAGAATAAATAAAGCTAGCCTACACCATAAGAACTCGGGGGAATCTCTCTATGGGGATGACTCCGGTTGAATACTCAGCCTTAAAGAACACTTCGAATCCGGAACAAAAGAATATAGAGAACAAAGTAGGTGAAATACATAAAACGACCCCTTTAAGTTGTCCTCAACGATCAGATAGACATCTCAACTAACCCCTTTTACCATTTAGTTACTTCAAATGGCTATTAAGTGTATCAAGTAAACACCTCATATTGACATGGCAATTACGCGTATTTAGTATATTTGGGCGCGTGAGGCTTTTATTAGACTTTTCTCCTGTTTTCAGAAGAACAAATAATTTTACAACCGCTAATGGAGTTCGAATTGGATACTCCGATGAGTTTGATCATATACCCGACCCGCTTACACACCTAATCTTCAACCAAATCCCCGACATCAAAAACCTAATCCAATGGCACTCCGTTTCCAAATGGTTCAGTTCGTTAGTCCCCTGAGCCGATTCTCTCCTCCCCCGGGTCATCTCCACCAGTGACTTTGATGACGACGACTCCTTCTTCATTGCCTTTCTCAGATCCATCATCAAGTTCCTTCACTACTTCGTTTCCTCGAGCAAGCCTCTCCTAAACCCGACCCGATATTAGAACTCGCCCGCCTTGGTTTTGTTGAAACTAAGGAAGAAGTCTTTTCTTTCAATGTCTTTTTGTTGTTAATTACACGTATAAATTTTTTTATTATAAATTATACGTGTTATTTTTTAATTGATTCATATGACACGTCATTGGAAAATGTAACTCAAGCATATGGTATGTTGCACTAGGGTGTTTATTTGATATACTTAATAGCCGCTTAAAGTGTCTAAATGGTAAATAGATCAGTTGAGGTGTCTGTTTAATCGTTGAGGATAACTTAAAGGGGCCGTTTATGTATTTCGCCAACAAAGTTAAGTATGATATTTTGCTATATGATATCATGATGTCTTACAATAGAATGAAAGCCTTATAGTAGAGCTATATGGTGCATGGTCCACAAATCATACCCACTTAATTACCAATATTAATGCTGCAATAAAAGGTAATAAAAAGGTGATAAAGAATATTAAAGGATAATATAGCCTAATAAAGGATAATGAAGGCCGGTGGAATCATAGGGTCTTCTGTAATGGTCATATCTTGAATTACTTCTTATTCGGCCAAAGGTTTGTATCCGATATCACCATGGTTGAGTCACCACTGACTGGTCATTCTTGACATGTGTCGCTTCTCAATTCACCCAACTTTTGAGACTGATTTTTATTGTATACATATAGTCCCCCCACTTTTCGATTACTCACTGTGATGTAACTGGAAGTGGAAGATTTTATTTTTTCCACCCTTGCCACTGCCTCATTAAAAACCTTGCCAAAAAAATCCAATCGAGACAAAAACCAGACGATATAATTACCTGATCATCTTTTATGCGAATCTTTGACTCGTGCCTATTATGAACATATGTGCACATTGTTGAGGGGAACTCTAACAGGTTTTCCTTGAGTTTGTGCGAGGAATCCGAACTTAAAAGATTTAGACCCTTGGTGAATCATGCGTTCCTTTTGGATCCTTATCACAAACTCCCGCATCCTGTGCTATTTTGAAGATATCCGCTTTCCTTATTGACACTTTTTTGCTACGGTATGTACCTTGATAAAAGAATCTACAAGAATTTCAAAAGAATCAATTTATTGTTCATATAAAAGTGAGTACCATATTAAAGCCCATTTTGTTAGGGTTTAGCCAATTTTTTTTTAATAAGACTAATTCAATATCATGTGGAGATAAATCGTTTTCCTTCACAACTGTAGTGTAACTTGTAATGTGTTCATGTGAATCCGATGTTTCATCATATTTTGGAATATCCGGCATCTTGATTCTCTTTGGGATCAACTTCGGACGGTGCTAGGTTTGAACGACAATTGTATATACTTCTTTGAGTCTGGGCCTTTTAAGACCGTAGGTGCCCTCGGGATTTGATCCATCCGGGCGTGAAACTCTATAGCATTTTAATGCATTCGAGCGTTTATTTCTCTCATACATCTCATGAGCTCAGTCTTAAAAGGACCTTCTGCACTATTTTCATTTTCAGATCCACTGCCTGTACCACCTGCTTGGTGGTTAATCGATCTCAACTCTTTCCTTGAAGCGACATTATGGGTTCTTGGAGATGATTGATTTATTGGCATGCCAGGAGAGACTCGTGATCCGTCATTTGAATTATTTAAAGCCACCGATAACGCTTGTTGGAGCTCAGACATTATCCCATCCTGTCTTGAGAGGTAATTTGTGATCTCCCTTTGCTGTGCTCTCAAAACTTTTTCAATATCGGCAACGGGTTCGTCATCCAAATCATCAGGGATAGCACTCCTCGCACGTCGAGTATATTTTTCTACCCAGTTCGTGGTTGACTCATTCTCGTTAATATGGATTTCATTAGTTGAGTCATCTTGTTGAGTTACATCATGAAAATTGTCCACATGCTTGTTGTTGTTGTTGTTTTTTGCTTTAATATTGAGCAAGTTGTTGACATTATTGTTTGCCATAGCTATTTTATGCTTGCAACAGAAAAACTTCAAAGCACATTAGTAAACGATGAGCAAATCAAATTAACACCACAGTTATTTATGCTCCACGAAGGGTGCCAAATTGTTTACCCCAAAAAGGTATAGCTGAATTTATAAATATAATTTATGAACACGTTGATCTGATTAATAAGATAACTAAGGGTACATGAATTGATTTGTTATAGATAAGTATAAAGCAACAACAATTAGTAATGAAATCAAGTAAATATAAAGCAAGAATGTAATAAAGTTAGCCAGGACCGTAAGAACTCAGAGGAATCTCTCTGTGGGGATGACTCTGGTTGAATACTCAGCCTTTAAGAACACTTCGAATTCGGAACAAAAGAATACAAAGAACAAAGTAAGTATGATGTTTTGCTATATGATTTTCTTTGTCTTACATTACTAGAAATCAGGGATATAGAGACCAAAAATTAGCGAACAAAGTTGGTCTGCCACAAAAAGCGACCAACATTGGTCGCCAAAATAGACAAAAAAAATGAAAAAAAAAACTTAAATAAAATAGCGACCAAAGTAGGTCGCCCACTGGTCGCCAAATTGTTCAACATTTTGACCGGACTGGTCAAACAAATCCGGTCAAAGAAAATTCAAAAATGGCGACCAACTTTGGTCACCAAACTGGACCCACGTTTAATATTAGCGACCAAAGTTGGTTGCTTAGGGAAGGAAAATTTTCTGGGGACAGAAGCGACCACAGTTGGTCGCTTCTCTTGAATATTAAATTAAATCAGAATTTAAATTAGCGACCAACTTTGGTCGCTTACTGGAAGGAATTTTATGGTGACATAAGCGATCAAAGTTGGTCGCTTCCTTGAATATTAAATTAAATCAGAATTTAATTTAGCGACCAACTTTGGTCGCATTTTGGAGGAAATTTTATGGTGCCATAAGCGACCAAAGTTGGTCGCTTTCTTGTTAATATTTTACCAAGGTGTATAAATATATTACTAAAATATATATATATA
>MCJB01047960.1:133618-158419 GCA_002018475.1 Nicotiana obtusifolia | reverse complement strand
TGCTATGTATTGTATGTTAATGCTTATTGTTTATGAATGATATTCATGATATTGTTGAGATAAATAATAATGTTGCTATCTCCCGAAGAGGAGTTTGATATGATATATATATATATAATCCATTGAGTGGATGTTGATTGGGAATGAAGTGACATGCATAGGTGGAGAGACCGTAGCTGGTGCCACGCATGTACAGAATATTATGAAATAAGGGCGAATGATACGCCAATATATATATTATATATATATTTTTCACTTAAATATATTTTCACTAATGATATTTATGTACTTATAGATTGCTCTACTAAATATATTTTATTAAGGATATATTTATATAAATATATGTATATATATATATATATTATACATGCCTATAGATTGATCGAGCAAATATATTTTATTAAATATATATATATATATATATATATATGTGTAACCTCCCTTTTCTTAAACTTTAGACTTATAATGAATTAAGTAGTTAATTGGGTAATTTATAATAAGTTGATTAGGAAGAAGATTCGTGTTTAATTCATTGGGTAGAGTCTTAGGTGTTAAATAAGAGACTATAGAAGTCTGATGCCTTCGCCTTAGTAATATGTCTAGGATTAATGGAACTATATAATGGGGCAGGGAAAGGTTAAAAGGATAAATATAGGTAGTGGTAGTAGTAGTAGATTGTTAACATTGATAGTTAGAATTGAGTCAACTTGGGGTAGATCGAGTCGTCTCCCCTGGCCAGCTTGGGAGTTGATGGTGACATGTATAGGTGAAGAGACCGTAGCCGGTGCCACGCTTGTCACAGGAATAATGTATGCGGGGAGCGGGTGGCACGCCTGTCACAGGATATGTATGTGGGGAGCGGGTGGTACGCCTACCACAGGAATGATGTATGCGGGGAGCGAGTGGCACGCCTGCTATGAGATATGATGATTGAGATGAATGATGCTTTATATTGTTTTAATATGTTAAATTTAGTTATTTATTTTTGTCATATGTATGCTTATTTGTTTTATTATTTGCTTACTTTATCCATGTTTAATTGTTAATCGTAGTAGCATGTAGGTATTTGTATATATGTTTGTTTAACAGGTTTATCTGGAGTCCGGTCTAGCCTCGTCACTACCTCGCCGAGGTTAGGCCAGGCACTTACCAGCACATGGGGTCGGTTGTGCTAATACTACACTCTGCACTTTTGTGCAGATACCGGCGCAGCAGGTGTCGGACAGTGAGTAGACAGATTTTCTTGTTTTTGGTGCGACTCTCAGGCGACTCAAGGTAGGACTGCAGACGTTCGCAGCCCTTGACGTTATCTGTCCGTATTTTTGTACCTATTTCCATATAGTTCGGAAATAGTATCCTTTGATATTTCTTTCAAGACACTTATATGTAGTAAATCTTAGACTGTCTGTGAATCCTGTGACACCAGTTCTTGGGGTAGTTTGTTAGGACGGATTATATCGTTATAAATGGTCCCTACGTTTTGCTATTTACTTATGATGTATTTCATGATTTGCTAAGTTGTGGAAAAAGGAAAGAATGATGAATTGAAAAATATTCCGCGCGGTGAAGTATCATATTGATTTTTGAATGAGAAATGGGTGAATTGGTGGAGTGACTGAGAATAGAATGATATATATACATATATATAATATCTTATATTATTGCATGCTGTTATATATTTATGTTGCGATTTGCTTTAGATAACTGTTGTAACTTAATTAAATAATTAATGAAATTAATTATCGGCTGGCCTAGCTCCTATTAGTAGGCGCCATCACGACTCCCGAGGGAGGGAGATTTGGGGTCGTGACATTCTAACTAGGATATGATTGAACTACTTGTAGCCATATTCTGGTGTACTTAATATCTTAATTATTTTACGGATAATTCAATTAGGAAGTCTTGTTATTCTTCCGAAGAAACTAATATAGAATTATTACCTGAGGCCAATTAACATAAACTAACTCATATTTGTAAAATCGTGAAATACGTTGGATCGTTACTTGAGTGTAATTCCCCATATATCCATGCTTGTTGCCATTAATCATTTTACTTGCTTTCTAGGTTAGTTTACATTTCCACATTTAAACATAAATATTTTCTCCAAACCCTTGCTAGTGCTTAGCTAAGCATAATAAGCAATAATTCTCTTACTTGCGTAATCGCCTATATATTTTTCTCTTTGGGATTCGACCCAGACTCATAGTTGGGTAAATTATTTTGTATGCAACCCTTTTCGCTAACTCTTTGAGGAGTGGATTTCAGCATCATCAATATTGGCGCCATTGCCGGGGAAACAATTTGGCGCATTTAGGCTGTTTGAGAAGTAAGCATACATGCTTTGGTCCAATCTTGTGAATATTTTATCTTTCTTATCTTTGTGTATTTTCTTATTTTCTTTCTTGTTTATTTACCTTTTTGTTTTCTTAGTTTTTGAAAATGGCTTCATATAACAAAAAATGGCCGGATGGTAGTTGTTCATACTTATATGACCCTTGTCCTTATTGCGGAGGACCACGCTCAAGAAAAAGTCATTTAAATTCTCCCGAGGGGCGGATTGCGTGCACAACCTCAAACCCATGAGTTGTGTATATATGATAGGTGTGGTGGTCAAAATGGTTGTTTGGGCAATTTTGCGTGTTTGTTTTCTCCTTCGCAAACCCCCACTATGACTATTCTACTTTTGGTTTTGATATTTATAGGGATTTGGAAGTGGAATATAATGAACATGGGCAAAATGGAGAGTTAAAACTCATGCTAAAGTGCTTACTTGAAGAGGGAAACAAAGAGCAAAAATCCTTAGAGGAGATCTTGTAGAATAGTCTCCAAAATTGTTTGAAGCTTGAATCAAGAATTAAACATGCACCAACCAACTCCACGCCTATTGGTGACACCAAGAAAAAAAAGGAATTAGAGTCAACCAGTGTAATTGAAAAGATGGTTGAAGTTGACTCTAGTTCGAGGGAAAAAGAGGATGTCAAGATTTGGGCAAAATTTGAACTTGGAGGCTTGATATCTCATACCAAGCATTTTTGACATTGGAGTTGTGTGGTGAAATGGTAATTGAACCGCATGAATCAATGACGGATTGTATATACAAAAGTGAAGAGCTATATGTTTTGAGATTTGAAGGCAAAAGACTACAAAATGACATGCCACAGATGAAAGCCAAGAAATGCAACATGAAAAACTTGAAGTTTGTCTTCATCATCTACTTACCACCCCCCACCGCTCGTGGTCACAAGCTTGATTCCTCATTACGTGCCCAACTTTATCTTCCAAGCGGAGAGAAAAGTGGTAAAGTTAACTTGCGTTGTGCCACGATGTTAAATACGGCTCTTGGTGAGAGACAATCCATTATTTTCTAATTATTTAGTTGTTTTTGAAAATTGGTTCAGAATATTTTAATATACTATTTTTGACTAATATGCAAAGTTACACAATTTTTGGAGTTGAATTAAGTAGGTGATGTGTTGGAGTGAGCCAAAATAGTGGCTGCCCAGATCTGTCTAGAAGAAATCTGGTGCAACTGCACCTGCAAAAACAGGTGTAAAGATGTGGAAATGCACGAGCGGAAAAGGCATCGCATATGCTGCTATTTCATAGAAGCGGTACAAAAATTATAGAAGCGCCTCGTAGAAGCGTTTAAATTTTCGCAGTTGCGAAAGTCGGTTATGTTTAATGAACAAATCCCTTCTTTCATCAGGTAAAAAGAGACCATTTTCTCCCGAACTCAAACCCATCTCGTCTCTTGCACACAAATGCTACTCTTACACTACTGCTTGCACCCTACTGCTCACACAAAGGCAACTTAGGTACCTCTTCCTCTCTTTCTCCACTTCTTCTATTTTCTTCTTCTTCTACTACTACTTCTTCTTCTTCTTCTTCTTCTTCTTCTTCTTCTTCTTCTTCTTTTTCGTCTCTGATTTTCCATGGCTGAACCTCCTAATTCCCTCTTTCCTTCTATATCATGTTAGTGTTAGGGTGAAGAAACTGGTTGAGTATAGTTGTCTGTGTTGTGTGTTGTTGAATAATAGGAATTGGGGAAGTATGATTACCCAAATATTTTTAAGAAAATAAAACACTATGCATTTGTCATGTGTTCGACAATTTTACTGAGAGAAATATTGTTGCTATGTGTCTTGAAATCATGTGGAATCAAGTCTTATATTCATCCATTGCACTAATTTAGAAGTCTTGAGTATAAATTTAGTGCTAAAATCATGATTTGAATTGAAAAAGTCGGCAATTCTGAGTTTTTGAAATGCCGAAGAACATCGCTTCTGCAATGGAACGTCCTCAAATGCGGACTCGCACTTGCGATGAATATTTTGTAGGTGTGAAATTGTCTTAAATGTGAAAAACCACATAAGAGAAACATTTTCCGTAGAAGCGTGGCCGCACCTGCGGTTGTTTTTTCGCAGGTGCGATGATTGGCTGATTTTCAGCAAACCAGTAGGCTTGCAACTATGGCTTTCTGGGCTCATTTGGCTCGATTTTGGCCTAATTGATGTGTTTTGAATTGCTTAACAATATTATAATGCCTGACGAGCCTGGTTTTGATTTATTAGGAACTTTGATCTTCAAAAATTGACCGAAACATGAATGAAAATGCGACACATGACCATGAAATTTAAGAAGAAGCTACGGAAGAGCAATGTGACACTGATCACTTCATGTCTGCTGATTTTCATCATTTGTATCATGACAACATTCTTAAAAATAAGGTCCTAGTTGAAAAGGTGATCTTACGGGAAAGATTGGTGGAGCTACTTCCTTATTTCTATGGCTGTCTACATATCACTGGTTACACGTGCTACAAGCCTATTATGTGTGATGCCAATGAGGAATGGGTTCGCGAGTTTTATAAAAATAATAACCAAGCAAACATCAACAACCCTGACCACATCTTAAGAGGCAAGAGAGTGAGATTTGGACCTGATCAAATCAATGATGTTTATAGGCTTCCGAACCATGCACTTGAGCCGGTGCAAGAAAAATATACATGCTCTAATAGAGATTTGCTAGTATCTCAACTTTGCCCCTCAGATAAGCGAGTGAAGTGGGCCAACAAGAGGAATGGCTGAAAATCCATTTATTTCATAGCTAAGGCCAAGATGTGGATGTACAATCTATTGCAAAGTCTCACCTTGTGGGAATGTCTCTAATATTCCACATGTCCGGGCCTTGATGATAGCATGCATACTTGACGACATTCTGGTGAACATCGATTATTATATTATTCAGGTGCTGAAAGTTACTTGCTACAAGACAGTCCAAGATTGATATTCTCATTGTTGATCACAGAGTTGTGTCGGCGGGCAGATGTTGTTGTGCGTATCACCGATCATTGGTTTCGGGCCAACAGACCCTTGCATCATTTGAGAGTGACGGAAGAGGGTAGGGCAGTCAAAAGCAAGAAGAGAAAAATCACCACAGTTGCCGAACCAGAGTCCTCCCAGGTGACACGACTTGAGGGACCATTTGGGATGCTTAATTCTCAGCTTGTCTCCATTCGTGACTTAGTGTCAGAGCTCCCTAGTAGACCCTCGCACTCTGTAACGACTTGGCCAGTCATTTTGAGTATTATAGCCTCCTTCCCCCATTTATTGCTTATTGTATGCTTATTTGTTATTATGCGTCTTGCTGGGGTACTTGGTTTGGTTTCGCGGACGTTTCGGAATGAATTGGGACACTTAGTCAAAAGGTTGGAAGTCTAAGTTGAAAGAGTTGACCGGGTATTGACTTATGAGTAAATGACTACGGAATGGAGTTTTGATGGTTCCGATAGCTCCATGTGGTAATTTTGTACTCAGGAGTGTGTTCGGATATTGATTTAGAGGTCCGCATGTGATTTTGGCTTAAATTGGAAAAAGTTTGAAAAGTTGAAATTTAGAGAGTAGAGAAGGTTACCGAGAGTTGACTTCGTGGCTACCGGGCTCGGATTTTGGGTCCAGATGTTAGAATAGGTCTGTTGTGTCATTATTACTTATGTGCAAAATTTGAGGTTAATTAGAGTTTGTTTTGTCTGTTCCGTTATTAGTTTTGGAAGTTAAAAGTTCGTAAGTTCATTAGGCTTGAATTGATGCAATTCATGGTTATAGTGATGTTTGATGTGATTTGAAGCTTCGAGCGTGTTTGTATGATATTTTAGGATACGTTGGTATATTTGCATGGGATCTCGGGGGCCTCCAGTGTGATTCGGCTCATGTTCATCTCATTTTTGGACTTGTGTTGTTGAAGTTTGTGCTTCTGTTTTCCTCTATCGCAATCTTGAAAGGAGGACCATGATCGCGTAGGGTTAGGTCTAACAGGTGGGAGTTTATTCTATGATCGCATGGTTAAGGTTGCGATCGTGAAGCCTTGAGGGTGTTATTTTACTTGATCGCATAGGAAGAGACGCGTTCGCGGAGAAGGAAGATGAGGCCTGGGATTTCCACGCGTTGTTTCCGCGATCATGTAAGTCATGGAAACTAGTCACCACATTCGCAGCCTGGAGTGTGCATTTGCGTAGAAGGATAATGGTTACTGAAGGTTTTGTTCTTCTTGATCGCATGAGAAATTGTACGATCACGATGTGTAATCACTGGGCAGACTACTAAAATATCAAAATCAAGGATTTGAACCCATTGCTCATATTTTGAGCTAGAGACCTCGGATTTTGATGATTCGTGAAGGGACTTTCACGGAGTTAATTGGGATATGTGATTCTAACTCGGATTCGGTTAATATGCATGAATCTATCATTGTTGTTTTCATTTAAATTGAGGATTTGAAGGTCAAGTTGATATCGGGATTGAGTAATTTTGGTGTGGTGTGGTCGAATTTGGTTAATTTTGTCGGATTCCGAGACATGGGCCCGGGATTGACATCTTAACTTTTGTTAAAGAACCTAGCTTTATCATATGGAATTTATTCCTATAGCTTGTGTTGATTGCATTAAGTTGTTTGTGGCTAGATTTGAGTCTTCGGAGGCCGATTCGCAAGGCATAGGCTTGTTGGAGTAGGGAATTGCGCTGTTTGAGGTAAGTAACACTTCTAAACGTTATTCCGAGGGTATGACTCTGGGAAATATGTGTTATGTGGTTGGTGTTTAGGTGACGCACATGCTAGGTGACGGGATTGTGACTCTGTTGATTCCGTGGTACTGTATAGTTATAAAACCTTGTTGATATTCATGAAACTCCTACTTCTTAGAGTAATTGAGCTACAATTTGTGTTAGAAATCATGCTTAGACTATATGCTTGTTATGTTGGGACCCACGGAGGTCACTTCTACTGTTGAATTACTTACTTCAATTCAAATTATGTAGTGAGTCACATCTAGCATTTGCATATCATATCTCAGTCTTTATTGCCATTTATTATTACATCATATAATTATTGTTTGGGCTGATTGTCATGAGATTTGTGGGCCCAAGAGAATGGAGAGATTGATGACTAAGTAAGGACAAGGACCTGATTGTGAGTGATATTTATGGGATCGGGTTGCATGATGCAGCAGGCTTTATTGATTGATGCAATGATTGGCTTATATTAGTGCTTGGGCAGGATCCGCCCCTTCGGAGGCTGACATCTCCACAATTAGCACAGGCACCTACTGAGTGCGAGCGCCAAGTGTGAGTGCCGAGTGATTGAGAGTGTTGAGTGATTGGAAGCACTGAGTGATTGAGCGTGCTAGGTGAGTATGAATAGTTCGAGAGTATGCATATATGGCTTTATCGCTGTGTTGCTTTATAGTTGACATGCCTGTTTGGTATGTAGATATCGAGATACAACATACCTCATATTAGTCATATATGGCATAATTTATCCGTGTTGAGTTCCAATTGTTAAATACCTGAAAGCACGCCAACATTTCTATACTGTTTAAAAACTGATTATTGCTTTTCTCTCTGGTTATTATCTAGATTTGGACTTTACCTATATGAGCTCGTCACTACTTTCAACTCAAGATTAGTCCTATTACTTTTTGAGGGCATTGCGTCGATAGTACTCATATTACACTCTGCACTTCGTGTGCAGATCCAGGTAATTGTGAGCACGACGGTTGCTAGATTTGGATCTTCGCCTGTTTGGAGACTATCGAGGTAGCTACCTTAGTGTCCGTAGACCCACTCTCCTTCTTTTCAGCATATTAGTATGAACCTATCTTTCTAGACAGTTGTTTTACCAGTTAGACTATATTATCATTTAGATGGTCATGTACTTAGTGACACTCGAATTTTGGGAATTTTGTATTTGAGTCGCAATATTTCTTGTTGACTATTTATGAGAGTTATTATTATTAAACCCGTTTCATCTTGTTTTCAACTAAAAAAATGCGTAGTTATTTCTGGTTCTCGACTTGCCTATTACTGTCATAGGCGCCATCATGACATGTGTGAGTTTTGGGTCGTGACAAATTGGTATTAGAGCCTAGGTTACATAGGTCTCAGAAGTCATGAGTAAGTTTAGTAGAGTCTTGCGAAGTAGTATGGACACATCTGTACTTATCTTGGAGAGGCTACCGAACCATTAGGAAAACTTCACTTTCTCGTATTCTTGTTGTGTGGATTTGTTGGTTCCGGAAACTGATCTTCTACTTTTCTATTCTCTAATAATTGGTGAGGACACGTGCTACCGAATCGGGCAGACGCCCACCAGTACTATCAGCTAGGGCCGTGGTAGAGGCTAAGGTGCAGCTCGTACAGCAGCTAGAGCGGCGTCTGTAGATCCACAAGTTGCTCCAACTCAGGAGCAGATCCCAGATATAGTTGAACCGGTGGGACCAGCTTAGGCACTAGCTATGCCCATTATGATTCCAGGCCTTTAGGAGGCTTTGGCCCTGATATTGACTTTATGCACTAGTCTTGCTCAAGCGGTATCAGTTCAGGCTGCATGATCCATTTCTTAGGCTGGGGGAGGTGCTCAGACTCCCGCCACCCGTACTCTAGAGTAGGTGGTTCAGTGACTGCAGACACTGAGGGCACTGCCAGCCCAGCCAGTTGTAGTTGTTAAGGCCTTGGTGGGTCCACTGATGAGTGATGAGGAGCAGAAGAGGCTAGAGCGGTTTGGCCCCTCCATCATTCAATGTGGTCTAGTCAGAGGATGCTTAGGACTTCTTGGATAGGTGCCAACGGATTTTTCGCACGCCGGGTACTCTACAGACTAGTGGAATCTCATTTACTACTTTCTAGCAGTAGGGGGCAGCCTTCAAATGGTAGGAGGCCTATGAGTTGAGCAGGTTAGCCAGTGCTGCACCACTTACGTGGCACAAGTTCTTCGTGCTCTTCTTAGAGAAATTTTTTCCACAGACCCGTCGTGAGGAGTTGCGTTTGTAGTTTGAGGAGCTATCCAGGAGGGTATGTCTGTGACACAGTATGAGATGAGAATTTTAGAGTTGGCTCGTCATGCGATCTTGTTGGTTCCCAGAGACATGGAGAGGATTAGGAGGTTCATTGACGGCCTCAACTATAGAATGCACTTTTTCAGGACCCGAGATATTGTATTGGGTGTTGGGTTCGGCGAGGTAGTTGATATTGCTAGGCGGCTAGAGCAGGTCCGTAGTCAGGAGCATAAGAAGAGGGAGGCCAAGAGGCATCATGGTTCAGGTGGTTTCACCACTGTTTCTTTTGGGGATCAGTCCCACAACAATAGGGGTCATCCTTGTAGAACCGCTCAGATGACTTGTCCGGTTCATCATGGTGCATCAACAAGCCATGGTTCATATAGTGTTCATCCAAGTCAGTTATCTCTGAGTTCCCTTCTAGCTCAGAGTTCATCTCATGATCCATCAGTTCATGGTTCATCTGTACCAGGTCCTTCTAGCAGCTATTCTAGCTCTCGGGTTCCGATTCAGACTCCACCAATATCGGGGAATTGCTTCGAGTGCGGGGAGATTGTACTTGTGTGGAGGCAGTGTCCCCGTCGTTTTGGAGGTTAAGTTCAATAGAGGGGTCAGGTTATGACTTTCGCAAGAGTTACTTCACCACCCGCTCAGCCAGCTCAGGGTAGGGCTCAGGCAGCTAGAGATCGTCCTAGAGGGGGAGGCCGATTAGGTGGCGGTCAGGCTCGATGCTATGATTTCATAGCCATGCTAGAGGCCCTTGTTTCAAACGCAGCGATCATAGGTATTGTTTTAGTTTTCCACAGGGATGCTTCCACATTATTTAACCCTGGTTCCACTTATTCATATGTATCATCATATTTTGTTCGTTATTTTAATATACCCTGTGAGTCTTTAGTTTTACATGTTCATGTATCTATGCCGCTAAGAAAATCTATTATTGTGGGCCGTGTGTATCGGTCGTGTGTCGTGACGATTGGGGGTTTAGAGAAAAGAGTGGAACTTTTATTACTTAGTATGGTCGATTTCGATGTGATTCCGAGTATGGATTGGTTGTCCCTATGACATGTTATGTTGGATTGTCACGCTAAGACCGTGACGTTGGCGATGCCTGGGTTACCTAGGATCGAGTGAAGAGGTTTTTTATACAATGTTCCTAGTAGGGTGATTTCATATCTGAAGGCCCAACAGATGGTTGGGAAGGGGTGTTGTCATATTTGGCTTTTGTGAGGGATGTTAGTGCTGATACTCTAACTATTCATTTTATTCCAATAGTGCAAGAATTTTGAGATGTGTTTCCTGCAGACCTGCCGGGCATGCCACCCGATAAGGACATTGATTTTGGTATTGAGTTGGTATTGAGCACTCAGCCCATTGGCATCAGTAGAGTTGAAGGAATTGAAAAAAGAGCTTCAAGAGCTTCTTGATAAGGGGTTCATTAGGCCTAGTGTGCCACCTTGGGGTGCACCGGTTCTGTTTGTGAAGAAGAGTGATGGCACTATGCGGATGTGCATTGACTATAGGTGGTTGAACAAAGTTAAAATTAAGAACAAGTATCCTTTTCTGTGCATTGATGACTTATTTGACCAGCTTCGGGGAGCAAGGGTGTTCTATAAGATTGATTGAGGTCTGGGTATCACCAGTTGAAGAATCGCGACTCGAATATTCTGAAGACGGTATTCAGGACTCGTTGTGGTCACTATGAGTTCACGACTCGAATATTGGGACATAAATCTATTATTGTTTTTACCTTTTACCATTTACCATTTAATTAGTATTTTGGGTTGGAAGAATTAAGAAAAATTGTAGAAACTTCATATACTTTAAATTGAGGAGTAAAAGGTCGAGTTGAGATCGGAATTGAGTAATTTTGTATGGTTGGACTGGTTGTTGAATGGGTGTTCGGATTTTGTTAATTTTGTCGGATTTCGAGATGTGGGCCCGGAGTTTACCTTTTGGGTTTACTTTTTGACTTTTATTAAAGAACCTAGCTTTATCTTATGGAATTGATTCCTATAGCTTGTGTTGATTGTATTAAGTTTTTTATGGCTAGATTCGAGTCGTTCGGAGGCCGATTCGCTATGAAAGGGCTTGTTGGAGTAGTGATTTGCGCGGTTTGAGGTTAGTAACACTTCTAAAATTGATTCTGAGGGTATGAATCCCGGAAATACGTGATATGTGGTTGGTGTTCAGGTGACGCACATGCTAGGTGACGGACGTGTGGGAGTGCACCATGGTAATTGTGACTCATTTGATTCCGTGGTACTGTGTAGTTATCAAACTTTGTTGCTATTCATGAAATTACTACTTGTTAGAGTAATTGTGCTACAAACCATTGTAGAAAAACCATGCTTAGACTATATGCTTGTTCTTTTGGTACCCACGAAGGTCACTTTTACTGTTGAATTATTTGCTTAAATTACAATTATGTACTCAGTCACATCTATCATTTGCATACCATATCTCATTCTCTATTATTATTTATTGTTACATCATATTATCATTTTTTGGGATGATTGTCATTAAATTTGTGAGCCTAAGAGACTGGAGGCAATGATGACTAAGTGAGGCCGAGGGCTTGAATGCGATTGGGCTGCATGTCACAACAGGCTTTATTGATTCATGCCATGATTGGCTCATATTAGCGCTTAGAGAGGATCAGCCCTAAGGAAATTGACATACCAGCAGTGAGTGCAGGTACCTATTGAGTGCGAGTGTCGAGTGATTGAGAGTGCTAATTGATTGAGAGTGCTGATTGATTTAGAGTGCTAAGTGATTGAACGTGCTATTTGAGGATGAATACGCCGGGAGTTTGAGTATATGGCTTTATCAGTGTGCTGCGATACAGTTGACATGCATATTTGACATGTACATATCTAGATGTAACATACCTCATATTAGTCATATTTGGCATAATTTATCATTGTTGAGCTCAAACTGCTAAATACTTGTAAGCATGTCTACATTTCAGTACTATCTGCAAGCTGATTATTGGTTTTCTTTTTGAGCTATTACTGTTATTAGCTTGATTTGGATTGTACCTAGATGAGCTCATCACTGCTTTCAGCCCAAGGTTAGCCTTGTTACTTATTGAGTACATTAGGTCGGTTGTACCCATACTACACTCTACACTTTGCGTGCAGATCCAGTCACTTCTGGGAACGGAGGTTGCTAGATTTGGAGCTTCCCCTATTTGGAGACTATCGAGGTAGCTGCCTTGGCATCCTCAAACCTTGACTCTCCTTCTTTTCAGTTTATTAGCACGGTCCTATCTTTCTAGATAGTTGTTTTAGCAGTTACACTGTATTGTCATTTAGATGCTCATGTACTCAGTGGCACCTAGATTTTGGGAATTTTGTATTTGAGTCACAGTATTTCTTATTGACTATTTATGAGAGTTATTATTGTTAAGGCTGTTACATCTTGTTTTTAACTTAAAAAAAATGCGTAGTTATTTGTGGTTTTTGGCTTGGCTAGTACTGTGATAGGTGCCATCACGACATGTGGAATTTTGGGTTGTGACACACTCCCAGCCTATGCCTGACCTATGTACTAAAGAGGAGATATAGACCTGCTTGGAGGCCCAGAAAAAACAGGCAGAGTCTCATAAGAAGTTAGCAGCTTATGTTAGAAGGATTGAGACATCATATGGCAATATAGCCAAGGCACATATCGATCTTCATCTAGTATTCGAGAAGGAGAAAGACAAAAACAAGAAAAAGGGCAAGTTCATGATAAAGATGTGGAGAGGCATCAAGGCCATGTTCAAATGGGGGAAGCCGAACAAGAAGATATCGGTTGAGGATGAGGACAACAGTGAGAGGTATTCTTTCTTGTTGGATGATGATGATGCTGATGATACCGGTGACGATGAAGCCCAGAGCTCTACATAGGTGTGATGAGCCTTTTCCCGCCGTCTGCTAGTCTGATCCGAACTTCAGGAAAACCCTCAAACTACTCTTCTTTTATCCTGATATTGTATAGTGAGGACACTGCAATGTTTTTAGTTGGGGAAGGCATTAGAGAGTACACTATATATTTTACATCTATGCTTAACTTATGCCCTTGCCGGGCTTATGCTTTTGTAGTGATATTGTGTGCCCTTGTCGGGCTTGTTGAACTATTGTGGATGATTATGTGCCCTTGTTGGGTTTATTTTGTGATTGATGATGTAGTTGTGGAGTAGTCTCTTTTCCTATTTTATTTTCTTTATTTGTTTTTATCTTATGTTATTTTTATTTCTTTAGTAGTAACATATTTATTAATAAATCCCCTTGGGTTTTATATATGCCACGGTTCTTTCCCGATGAATATTTTTGTGTTGAACTGTGTGACTTTTTTCTATGATGGATGGCGTGACAGCTTTCTTAAGGGAATTAGTCTTGTTTAGTTATGTGGAGACTTTTGGACTTTTTGATACTAAAAAAAATTAGTCTTTTGCATGTGAGTTGTAAATTTATAATACCACTCCGAATTTTTGTGTTGAAAATTGAAAAAGCAAGTTGAATGGGAAAGAATGACTTTTAGCATAACATTTTGGCTCATTTTCTGCCTCTTTGCCCACTAGTTGGCATGATATTTCTCTAATTGTTCTTATAAAGAAGTGAAATTGATCCGTCTTGACAAGTTCATGTGCCATGTGTGTTAGTTTTTGTTAAAATATTCTTCTGCTTACTTTTATCATCTAGAACTTGCCTGGTTGATCTTTCAATGCTAATTTTTGTTATGTTTGGTTGGAAGTATGACCTTAGGCATGCTTTGTTATCTTTAAAAAAGCAGCTTTAGTCTTTCAAGCCTACCCTTGCATAAACACTATCACTAGGTAACCCATTTGAGCCTTTAACCTTTTCTTCGGCTACTATTTTACAAATCTTTACCCTTTTGTGAAATAATTTTCTCTTTGAACTCGTCCCTCCATGAATGTTAAGAATGAGGCTAAAAGGTAAAGATGCGGGGTGTTTGTGTCAATTGGGAAATGCTGAAGATGTACATTGTGTGTAGAAGCAAACACCTTGAAGTTGTATTATGTGAAGACACTGAAGCTCCAAAAGAAAAGTAGAAAAAATTATATTTATATATACAAAAAAGAGGGAGTCTTGAGAAAATTAGAGAGGAAACAGAACTAGAGGGTAGTTACGAAATTCAAGGTAGTTCAATGTTGGCAACTAGAGGTCAATAATGACTATGTGATTTAAAAAGAAGCAAAGTGCAAAAAGAAAGACAAATGCGAGTAGTGCTAAAGGAGTGTGTAGTCACTTGTTTCCCAAATGCTTATCCTACACATCCCTAAGCCTACATTACAAGATTAAAAATTTCTAATGGGATCTCCAACGGAACGTTCTTAAATTGGCGGCGAATTTAAATAAGGGCAAGGTTATGGCATGATATTTGTTAACACTTGAAATTCTTTTTTAAGAGTGAGTGACTTTTTGCATTTGTCCCTTGTGTTGTTGTTGTTGTAAATATGATGATTTTGGGACTTTCTTTCTTGTGAGAGCAGATGGTTTATGATGGATTTGTGATATTGATAAATTCTAAATTAAGTCAATTGAGCTTTGTAGTAGACTAGTGCATATGAAGTCACTTCCTGAGGCTTCGTTGTTGTCACTTAATTATTTTGAAACTTCATTGCATTCTTGAGATTGAGTTTTTAAATGAGGGAGTTATTTAGTTAAAGTTCATATGCTCGTACCCTAATTATTAGTACCAACCAATGCCATAAGTATTATGCTTAATTAATATGGGATTTGGGAATTATAGCGATGCTAAATGTGCTTTAAATGGTAGAGCCTCATTGAGTTTTTAGTTTTGATTTGCTTGAGGACAAGCAAAGACTTTAAGTTGGGGGTGTTAATAAGTGGTGAATTTAGCAGTTATTCTACTCCATTTTGCTCTAGTTTTTGTATCCTTTAATTATAATATGAGGTTATTTATGGTGTGCATTAATAGATTTTCAGGGGAAAGTAGCCATATAGAGAGTTGAGATCAAATGGAGTTAATTTAGCAAAAGCATGCTGAAGCGCAAAGTTGCTTCTAGTGATTTTGCACCTGCGGGGTTGTGGTCACTTCAGCGAGTAATTGCCCGCATCTGCGGAATAGGAGTTGTTACACTGGGATAGCATTAGCGAGTATTTACCTGTATCTGCGGAGATGCTCCTGTGCATAGTTATATCCACTCTTTTGAGCACTTCTGTGCTTCAGAGTCCGCTTATGCGGAGTAGCCAATTTCCACCAAACGTCGCACATGCGTGCAGAATTTCTCATCCGTGGAGCTGCATCTGCGATGATTCTTCCACATGTGCAGCAAATGTGCTTCAAACCTGGGTAGATTTGCAATTTCACAAATTCTCTAATCCCAAGCCCTCAAATACATGACCTAACTCATTTTGGAAGATATCTTTGGCAGAAAATACATGCTTTGGAACTAGGGTTCTTGCACACACACTTAGGAGTTGAAGATTTCAAGATTTTGGATGAGATATTCTTAAACTTTTGCTTATTTCTTCATTTTCTTGCTTTGTATTGAATGTCTAAGTGTGTATTATTTATTCCAATACTTGAATCTTGTTTATGGAAATATTCATTATCAAAGTTTGAAATAAATCTCTTATTGTGCTTATGTATTGAATGATTCTTATTCATTATTAAGTGCATTGAATGTTTCTTTATCTATTCTTGTTCTTTATTGTTTTCAAAGGGATTAGCTAACCCTAGGACTCGCCCATTAACTTTGAATTAATCTTGGAAAAGCTAATTTGGGGTTGGGAAAGATTAATTAACAAGAACTTGAGACGTTAACCTTCACTAGACTCTACCTAGGGATAGGATTGAACTACTTGTAGCCATATTCGGGTGTACTTAATCTCTTAATTATTTTAGGGGAAATTCAATTAGGTAGTCATTTCAGTCTTCGAAAGAAACTAATATATAATTATTATCCGATGCTAATTAACATAAACTCGCTCATATTTGTAAAATCATGAAATACATTGGATCATTATTTAAGTGTAATTCCCTGCGTATCCATGCTTGTAGCCATTGATCTTTTTACTTGCATTCTAGGTTAGTTTACATTTTCGCATTTAAACATAAATATTTTTTCAAAAACATTGTTTGTGTTTGGCTTAGCATAATATGCGGTAATTCTCTTACTTGCCTAATCGCCTATATATTAATCTCTGGGATTCGACCCCGACTCATAGCTGGGTAAATTATATTGCATATAGTCGTGTCCACTTACATTTTGAGGAGAGGATTTGGACGTCACCGGAAGGTTGATGGCCTTACCTCCATCAAAGCCATGTCAAGCTGAGTGGCCTCATGCCTCCTTTCAGACCTCTACAGAATGCCGAAATTCACAAAATGGAGCAACAACTTGTGAAAGTGTGTCATATCAGTCTTATACACCTTTTGAGAAGCATCCAGTTCAAATTTCTGGAAAACTTTCTGGTAACCAATATCCCTCTATCAACATCATTGTTAATTACAGGCCATTTTTTCTTCCAAAAAATTTCAAATCCAAGGGAGGGGATGTTGAGCAGCAGCCGAAGTTCTTCAGCATCAAAGTCCAACTCAAAATCTCTCACAGAGCAATTCACAACTTTTCCATCAAACTGAAAATTGGCATAGAACTCAACCACAGCATGTACACATACTGGGGACAAGATATCACAAACATGTGTGTCCATCCTTGCATGTCAAGCTTCTCTACTAGCTATTCCATACCCTTTTTATCAGTGCTGACCAGTATCTTCCAATTCAAGACTTTTCTATTTTTGAACTCTGTCATCCTGTCAACTACATCTAACTCAATATTTTTCTTCTTCCCTCTGATCTTGTTTTGAGAGGTGGAGGCAGTTTCTTTGATCGGTTTCACAGCAGTCCTCTTCACAGATAGTTTCTTGCCCTTAAGGGAAGAAACATGTTCATCATCCTCATCCAACTCAATAAGAGCTTTAGTAGCAGTAACTGGTTTCCTTGTCCTTTTGGAATTCCTAGCTTCCTTTATCAGTTGTGCATCAACAGCCTTTCATTTGCTCCTGGTGAGAGGAGTTCTAGTAGGAGGAGCCACTTTCTTTCTTATCTCGTGAAGATGTTCTTGTAGGTTTTTGCAGAGGCTTTCTTTTTAATCTTTCCCACCTTAGATAGTGGCATGTCATCCTCATCACTTTCGACCTCCTCATATCGTATGTAAGAAGTTAAGGAAGGCCTTGGTTCCTCTGACCCTTCCTCTTCATTAACTTCTTCCAAAGGGGCCATGACTGTATTTTCAATTGTCATTGAGCCTTCAGATTCTTCACTCGCATTTTCTTCCTCACTTTCATATTCAGAGTCCTCACCTTCACTTTCTTTTACATTATCTCCTACATCCTCATTGTCCTCACTCTTAGAGTCTTCTTCTCCCTCACTTCCCTTTTCTTCTTCTGAATCTCCCTCTTGTTCACCCTGTTGTTCTTCTAATTCACCCCCATTCTCCCTTTATGATTAACCCTCGTCCTCACTTTTCTTCATTTCAGAATTGTGATCTTTCTTCTCCCTTTATTTGTTTCCTCATCCTCCTCCTCATCAGTCCAGCTATAAGAGCTTTCATCAGAACCTTCACTATCCCCGGTTTCTTTCTCACCTTCCCCGTGACCACAGGCCGGTCTGCAACTACTTCTGAGTATGTGCTACGGCCTCCTTTTCTACCACAGTGGTCTCTACATGTGTTGTGTCTCTTAGAGGTTCAGCAATATCTAAAGGGGACACATCTATGGCAGATGTCTGAACATCAAGTTTTGATATGGAAGGTTTTACGTGAACATCCTTCTCAGTTGCAGGTCTCTCCTGAGCAATAGGCCCCTTAACTTCTGGTTCCCCCTTAGCAGCCACACCGTCAATTGTTTTTTCACTTTTTACTAAATTCCTTAAAGTAGACCCGACCTTTGTTGGTTTGGAGGTCATCTGTGGGGTAGTTACAGTTGCTTGGGTGGTTGTTTTTGGAGATGGACGTACATAAGTGGCAGAAGATGGAGATGGAAGAGTGACAGTGGGTGATAGTGCAGTGATATTAGAGGGTAGGGATTGAGAAACAACAGGCAATAATCCAGAACTAACTGGCTATTTTACAATTTTATTTTGCTTAGACTTCTTAACTTTTGATTTGGACCCAGGTTTGAAGATGATGTTGTTTTTGAGGGAGTCTGGCTGGGCTTTGTCATGATAGAGAGAAGACGATATGATTTGCTTTGTTTCTTGCTTAGGGTTAAAGGGAATCAATGAATTTGAAAGGGGTGTGAAGAGATGGCTTTAAAGGGAAGTAGTCATGACTTGACTCGAAGAGAGAGGGTGATTATTTGGGTTCTAACGGGACTGTAACAACGGATATATTTGATGAACAGACTTTTAGAATTAATATTAGTCTTACCTTAAAAAATTCCCCCTTGATCCTTGACTTTGACAACGGATAGAATTGATGCCTACTTGCTTAAGAAAGTCTAAACATAGCAGTAATTCGGGTTCTTAAGTTTAATGACTTTTGACAAGATGACACATACTTGAGTCAAAAAACCAACTCCTTTGCAATTACTTAATCCTTTCCCCAGTAAAGCTTCAGACACAATAGGTTAATATCATAAGACACAATCATCAGTTAGATTTTCAAGGCAAGTGTGTATACTTAAAACAAGTATGTGACTGAATCAAGTGTTTGATACCTCAGACATCAATAACTATTGACCTTTTTCCTAGCCAATCGTTAGGATTAAACTTAGTGGGAGGACTTGATTAATCTTAGTTCCAGCCCGTGTCTTTCAAAATGGTCCCTACTCAGTGCCTTAGTGAAAATGTCAACAATTTGATCTTATGTTTTACAGAAATTTATTGAGATATTTCCTTTTCTAACATTATCTCTAAGAAAGTGGTGTCTGATGTCAATGTGATTAATTCTCTTATGCTGACACGGATTCTTAGCAATATTTATAGCACTAGTGTTGTTACAAAAGATAAGAACACGATCAACAAAAATATCATAGCCCCTGAGCTGCTGCCTTATCCATAGCAATTGTGCACAACATGATGATGCAGCCACATATTTTGCTTCAGCTGTAGATAGGACCATTGAGTTCTACTTCTTCATTCCCCAAGACAGAAGGAAAGAACCAAGGAAGTGAGTTGTTCCAGAAGTGCTTTTCCTGGAAATATGGAAACTCACATAGTCTGTATCAGCATAACCAACTAAGTCAAAGTTATATCTTCTTATACACCACAGACACAAATCAAGAGTTCCTTTCAGGTATGTGAGTATTCTTTTGACTATCTTTAAGTGAGACTCCTTGGGATTTGCCTTAAACCATGCACATAGACCCACACTAAAAACAATATCGTGCCTATTTGCAGTGAGATACAGAAGTGAACCAATCATTCCTTGTACAGTTTTTGTTCAATATTTTCCCTTCTTCATCTAGACCAAGCTTTGTTGCAATAGAAGAATCCATTTTGAATTCATTCAAGAGCTCTTTGATATACTTTTGCTGATGAATCATGGTTCAAGTATGTGTCTGCTTGATCTGTAACCCAAGAAAGAAATTTAACTCACCCATAATACTCATTTCAAATTCATTGCCCATCATTTTAGCAAATTCTTGCATAGTGTTTCATTAGTGGCCCCAAAAATGATATCATCCACATACCCATGTACAATCAAAAGGTTCTTGCCTTTGTTCTTCCGAAACAATGTATTGTCCATTTTCCCCTTAGGAAGTTATTGGTTAAGAGGAATTTTAAGAACCTCCCATACCAAGCTCTTGGGGCCTATTTTAGTCCATATAAGGCCTTGTCCAATATGATGACATGATCGGGGAATTCATCACTTTCAAAGCCAGGAGGCTATTTAACAAACACATATTCTTTAAGTAGCCATTCAGTATGTGCAGTGTTGGTTCCCCGAGTACACACAAGTATACGTGGCTATCATGTAATAAAGTGACTCGAAAATCGGATTTCGAACCCACAGAGGCTTAGATTACTCGTTAACTAAGCAAACTAAAATCAATTTATTGTCAAAGATAATAAAAAAAATATTATTTATCTACTAAACTACTATTGTAGAAATTAAACAAGTAATTAGCTAAATCAAATAGGAGAAAGCATTTGTGGTTGGATTTTAATCAAAGGAGATAAAGATTCCAGTATTGTGGTCGGTTTGTCAATTATATTGGGTTCGTAATTACACATATTAATCCAAATTATCTATGATTGCTAGTTGACCGGATCATTTATATAAATAGCATGTTCCCACAATAATATCTGTCTATCCACAATACATTAACCCTATATTCTTATGCTATTGAATCTATCATGAACGAATATAATACGGTATTTAACTAGGCAAGACTGTTATGTATATTCCTATCCTAACCGTGAAATCTTTCCCTGAGCCATGGGTTCAGAAACAAGATCTCTCTAATTCTACTCTAATCTAAACATGGATTTCCCAAGCATAGCATAGATAGTTAATAGAACTCAACTACTTGCTAAACAATTTAGCAATTATGCACATAAGTAGAGAAACAACCAAAGATGATAACTCGAATTAAGAGTAATGTAATTAATAAACTTCAATAATCATGAAAATCACGACCCTAGAGCGTGAAGTTTAGCTCCACATAGAGATGGTAGCAAAATAACAAATCGTCCAAAGAAAAGTAGAGATTACTAAGTTTGATGGAAGAAAGATGGAATCAGATGAATTCCGGCCTCCACGGCGGCTCCGTGCTCTTCCTTGGTAAAAAGTATATTCCCCCCTTCAAAAATGTTCTCTCTCCTTCAAAGATACGTTTTTGGATGTATTATAGCAGCCAAGATTTATATGGGGCGTATTGGGCTTCTCCTAATTTGGGTTGGAGAAGCTGATTTTTTCAGCTCCGGACTGGCGAAGTGAACATCGCTTCTCAGTCCAGGACTTTTCTGATTTCTTCTACTCCAGTCCAGGTCTGGTGAAGTGAACCTTGCTTTTCTGTCCGGGACCTGGGCACCAAACTTGTACTTCCTCCAAATTCTTTCGTTTTTTTACTTTACTTTGCATGCAAACTTTTCAAATCACTTCCAATTGACTCCTATAAATATAAATAACATTATTAAGCTCGAGTCACTAATATTCACGCAAAAATTAACAAGATCGAGGTATAATGCAAGGCTAATAACATGTAAAAACATGGATTTTTAGCCAAACATCCCCACCCACACTTAAGCTCTTGCTCATCCTCGAGCAACCAACAATTCACACTATTCTTGGACACTTTATATTTACACATTTGAAGCTTACTGCACCAATGACCATGGTTGATAGCGACAATTAAACAGTACCATTTGTAATCACTTAACTTCCCTTAACTTATGTCATTCTTCAAAAATATTCACAACAAAAACGGCATTCCTATGACAGTCCTAGCCTCTAAAATCAACTCAGTGTCACAATGCACTTGTGGCTTGAATACCTAACATCCTAGAGAAGTCTAATAACGTAACCTATCCCTCGTGAAACCATGTGCCCTCACAACAAGAACAAAATAGTAAGTTGAATCTACACATTCAAATCAAATTTAGTTTCGACTCACATACCAGGCAAGTTCTAGACACAAGCACAATGACATGTACTACACAAAAATCTCACTTCATACATGGCACATGACTCACTAAGGACGGTCTCATTCCAACTCTCAAACTAATACAAGTATTCACGGAGCCACAAGATATTAAGAATTAAGCACAAAGTGAACATAAGTCAAGAAAATGAGACATAGGCGTCACAAAACATGCTATCCAAATAACCAAGGCATCATAAGCAATTTTAGTACATAAGGAAGATACTACACATGCCAAAGCCTAAATATGCTACTATCAAACAAGTCAAGGGTGCCTAGGAATCTCATATTTCCTCCATTTATTTCCTAAATACTACCCTACTCAAAATAAAAAATTACGACCGGTTCAAACTACATCCGATGGAAAAGAATCGAGGCACAAAGAAAAATCACAGAGGATTATTACTACTTAAAGGAAACTAAAAGACATATTTTTGGATTTTTGTTTAGACTTTAATCCCTCAAGAAAACTGTCTAGGAGATCCATCGTCGGGAAATGTCCAATTTTTCTACTTTTTTTTTTCAATCTTTTTATCTTCCACATTTGAAAAATTAAAAAAAATAAGCTACTAAAATACTACACAACTACGAAAACAAAAATAAAAAGCTAAAATCAAAATAAGAAGTTAATATTTTTACTAACATACTACTACTAACTATCTAGAGGAATTTTTTCACCCCACACTTAAAAGAGTGCAATGTCCCCAATGCACAAATAAAGCAAATAAATAACGAGGGTGGACAAGAAACTCCATAAATGGCCAAAGGCCGAAGCGATAGCGGCCCAAGTGGTATTCAGACTTCTCCCAGGCATGGTCCTTTGTGAGGGCACGCCACACTTAGTTCCAACCATCTAGCCCCCTTTTGCACTATTCCAATGGCTTTACTTCCTATGCTTGTAATCCTGCAAAATAGAAACAAACACTACAAATATAATAAATAATTAAAAAATAATCCAAATTAAAAGAAAGTTGTAAAGCTGGGTTGCCTCCCAACAAGCGCCTGATTTAATGTCGCGGCACGACTTGAACCACTTTAAGCCTCCACCTCGAACTTATGAATTGAGCCTCTAATTTGGCTTCAAGCTTTTTTCTATTCTCTTGGGGTGGTGGGATAAATGTAATATGGCAAAGTAACCATTTTCTCATTCTGTACTTCTTGGGCTTCAGATGAGGTATGTAATTATGTCTCTCTGACATGATAAATTTAAGAATGTACGCACCTTGTTTCTCATCTGTTGGCTCCTCCAAAGGCTCGGATGACTCAATTTTTAGATCATCATCCAAACACAATGTCGAAAAAGTCATGGAATGGGGACCAATACGCCCTAACTCTAGAATTGCATTTATGTTCTCATATGTACACACACTAGAGTCTTCAAATTTAATATTATCTACTTCCTCACATGACTCTAGAATACTCTTCTCAACATTGGCATCCTCAAGAAAAATATGGTCTAATGCTTGGTATTCTCGTTTTAGATCCTCAATTTTGTCTAGTAGATTTGTTTTAGTTTTACACAATTCATCATTAAATTTTTGGGCGTTGAACGCATCAACCTTTGCACTTAAATTTGCATCCAAGTTGGGACAAGCCAAGCCAAACTTGTCAATTCCTTGTGCAAGATCAACTCTCTCCTTCGACCAATCATTCACCAACTTTGTTAGAAGATAACGCCATTCTGCATATTCCCTTAATCATGAATATCCATCCCAATACCAACCCTTACTCCCATATTCAAATTCCAGACCTCCCAGAGTTCAGGTTATGACCAGCCCAAAAAAGACAGGCCATAAATGTCTTCCCTCCACCAAGCATCTTCATATTTCATCCCCAGATGTCATGTTGAAAGAACTATGAACACACTAAGAGAAAATCAAATTGATATAAAAATAAGAATATTTGCAAAAAGATAAAAATAAATAAAACCTATAAAGATAAAAGTAAAAGTCTAATCTAGAAAAATAACTATATAGGAAAATTAAAAACATGAACAGAAATCAATTAAAAGCTTAACTTAGATAAACAATCAATAACTAAGTCCCCGGCAATGGCGCCAAAAACATGTTGGTTCCGCAAGTACACACAAGTATACGTGGCCGTAAAGTAATAAAGTGACTCGAAAGTTGGATGTCGAACCCAAAGAGACTTATATTAATCGTTAACTAATGAATCAAAAATCAATTTACTGTCCAAGATAATAAAAAATATTATTTATCTACCAACCCACTATTGCAGAAATTAAACATGTAATTAGCTAAATTAATTAGGAGCAAGCGATTGTGATTTGATTTTAATCAAAGGAGATGAAGATTCCAGGGTTGTGGTCGGTTTGTCAATCCTATTGGATTCATACTTACACATGTTAATCCAAATTATCTATCATTGCTAGTTGACCCGATCATTTATATAAATAGAATGTTCCCACAATATTATCTATCTATCCACAATACATTAACCCTATATTCCTACGGTATTGAATTTATCATGAACGAATATAATACGGTATTCAACTAAGCAAGACTGTTTGGTATATTCCCAAGCATACCATAGATAGTAAATAGAACTCAACTATTGGCCATACAATTTAACAATTATGCACATAATTAGAGAAACAATCAAAGATGATAACTCAAATTAATAGTAATGAAATTAATAAAGTTCAATAATTATGACAACCACAACCCTAGAACGTGAAGTTTTGCTCCACATAAACATGGTAGCAAAACAACAAATCATCCAAAAATAAAGTAAAGATTACTAAGTTTAATGGAAGAAAGATAGAATATGATAAATTCCGGCTACCACGGCGGCTCCATGCTCTCCCTTGGTTCAAAGTATGCCCCCCCC
>MCJB01047960.1:65397-133574 GCA_002018475.1 Nicotiana obtusifolia | reverse complement strand
CCCCCGCCCCTCAAAAATAGTCTCTCTCCTTCAAAAATACGTTTTTTGATGTATTTATAGCGGCTAGGATTTGTATGGGGCGAATTGGGCTTCTCCTAATTCGGGTTGGAGAAGCTGATTTTTTCTGCCCCGGTCCCGGTCTGGCAAAGTGAACCTTGCTTCACTGTCGGAGACTTTTCTGGTTTCGTCATCTTCGGTCCCGGTCTGGTGAAGTGAACCTCGCTTCGTTGCCTGGGACCTAGGCACCAAACATATACTTCCTCCAGCTTCTTCTATTTTTTTACTTCACTTTGCATGCAAACTTTCCAAATCACTTACAATTGACTTCTATACATATAAATAACATTATTAAGCTCGAGTCATAAATTTTCGCACAAACATTAAATAGATCGAGGTATAATGCAAGGAAAATTACATGCAAAAACATGGATTTTTAGCCAAAAATCATACAACAAGGCTATCAACATTCTGATGGCTTCCATTCTGGCTACTAGGGCAAATGTTTCATTATTGTCAATTCCTTCTTCTTAATTGTATCCCTAAACCACATGTCTGGCCATGTTCCTTGTGATATTTCCTTGCTCATCCATCTTGTTCCTGAACACCCATTCGGTTCCTATAACATGTTCTATTTTTGGGTCTTTGTACCTAATGTCAAACCTTGCTTCTTTCAAATTTGTTTTTCTCATCCTACATGTCCATTATTCAATCTGGATCCTTTAGAGATTCTTTTATGTTCTTAGGTTCTATCTGAGAGAGAAATACAGTAAGTGCACACAAGTTTCTCAAGGATGATCATGTTTGTACTTCTGCATTTGGATAAAAAATGATGTTTTCAAGGGGATGAGAGCTTTGGCCGTGGCCTAACTTGTAGACTTTGATATGGTTCAGTAGAGGAGTGGCCTAAGGACCAGCGACAAGTGGGTGAAACTTTGCCTATCTGAGTATTTTGCAGATTTGTTCCCTCTTCCTCCTGTTCTTCCTAATCACTTTCATCACTTTCCTGATTACCTGATGTTCTTTCAAGTTGTTGCTCGGATTCTTCAGAAGTCCTTTCTTTTGTGACCCCTATATCATAATCTTCATCTTGCAGATGTTTCTCATCCATGTTGCTAGATTCATCAAAGATTACATGAATATTTTCTTCTACACACATAGTTCTTTTATTAAACACTTTATTTGCTTTACTAAGTGGTGAATATCCCAAGAATACTCCCTCATCACTTCTATCATCAAATTTACCTAGAGCTTCTTTGTCATTATTGTGCACAAAACATTTACAACCAAAAGCTCTCCGGTGTATGATGTAGGGATTTCTTCCTCGAATTAACTTATAGGAAGCTTTCTTAAGAAATGGGTCTGACCATGCACTTATTTAACAAGTAACAGGTAGTATTGACTGCCTCAGCACAGAAGCTTTTAGGCAATCCACTGGTACTCAGCATATTCCTTCCCATATCTTCTAGAGATCTGTTCTTTCTTTCCACAACACTATTTTGTTGTGGAGTTCTAGGTGCAAAGAATTTATGTTCAATGCCATGAGTGCTACAAAATTCAAGGAATTTAGAATTTTCAAACTTAGTCCTGTGATATATTCTTATACTTGACACAACACTTCCTAGTTTATGTTGAATCATTCTGAAAAACACACAAAATACATCAAAGGTTTTATCCTTAGATGCCAAAAACAAGGTCCATGTGTACCTAGAGAAGTCATCAACAATCACAAACACACTTCTTTCTTCCCTTGCTTTTTACCCTCATGGGTCCTCATAGGTCCATGAGGTGAAGTTCAAAGGGTCTGGAGCTTCTGACAACTTTCTTAGATTTAAAAGATGACCTTACATGCTTATCTCTGACACATGCATCAGAAACCTTATCAGATGCAAACTCAACTTTTTGTAATCCAAGGACCATGTCCTTTCCTGCCAACTTATTGAGTTGAGACAGACTGGCATGACCCAGTCTTCTATGCCACAGTAGTGGATCATCTTCCACACTACTTCAACATATATGCTCACTCTGAGGAAGAGACATAATAGATATCTTGTAGACATTGTTATGTATCTTACCTTTCAGAACACTTTCATTTGTATCAAAATTAATGACAATACAAGTTGTTGAATTAAACTTTACCTCATTACCATTATCACACATTTGCATAAGGAGATTATGCTTCAATCCAACCACATAGTATACATCTTCTAGAATATGAGAGAGTGATTTACCAACTTTATCATTACCAGTTATTTGTCCTTTCTTCCCATTTTCAAAGGATACACTCCCTCCTTTGAAGGCTGTTCGTGAGAGTAAATTCTTCTTTTTACTAGTCATATGTCTTGAGCAACAACTGTCCAAAAATCAATCATGATTGCTTCCTCTCGCTTTAGCCTGCAAAAAAGATCACAAGTTAGCTTTGGGAACCAAGACAAGCTTAGGTCCCTTTCTATTGGAAAAAGAATGAATCAAGTCTCTTTTTGCCCATAAAGGCAATACATTGAATGTCTTTTTCTTATTGACCTTAATTCATTTAGCTTGAACAGAAGGAGTGGCTCTGGTTTCTTCTTCTATTGCCACATGCTTAGGTAGACCAAAAGTATTTTTGAACTGAGCATGAATTAAAGTAGGACAATTTTCTATAAATGTCCCACCTTTCCAAAGTGAGTGCACATCATATTATCAGAAATTCTTACATGCTTAGGATCAAATCTTGGTACAGGTTTCCTATAGCCAATTCCTGATTTATTTGTACTGCAATTCTCATTCAGCTAGTTCAAGCCATCAGAGGATCTATGCCACATGCTTAATATAGATAGTTCATACTTTGCCTTTTTAAGGTTCTCTTGTAGTACTTTATTCCTACTGTCAGCATCGTATAGACTATCCTTAAGCTCTTTCAGATCCCTTTCAATATTCTTTTGCAAATCACTTATTAATCCCTTTCCATTTGCAGGAACTTGTTGCTCATAGATGTAATGAGTCCAAGGACTTGGTTCTTAAGTTCCTTAATCTATCTTTCAAGATCAGTTTTGTTTGATTCAATATTTTTTAAATAAGGTTTGACACATGAAAGATTTCTAACCAACTAATCATTTTCAGCACTTAACACATCCATTTAACTCATCATGGTTACTTTTATGGCCATTAGCTATTTTTTAGACATAGCATAAATGTATTATTTCAAATTAGAGTTACTTACCTGATTTAATTCATCCTCAACCTTTGAATGACGCATGGCCATCATCCCTAACTCTTCATCTTCTGTCTTGCTTTCTTCAATTGCCATCAGTGGTAACTCAATGTTTTCATTTACATAATCAGCTTCCAGATTCCTCCATATGTCATGGGCAGAGAGGCATGAGGACACGTTGTAGGGAATATTTCTTGGCAGACTCCCATGAAGGAGGTCCCTTTCTTTAGCATTTTTCTAGATTATCCGGCGATCCTCAACATTATATTCTTCCTCTCTTTTGATGCTCTTGTTTCCATTATTTTCCTCAACATTTTTCTAGGTTAGGCCAGGCAGAGCATGGCGAAAGCGTGGGCTAGGCCGCATTCACGAAGAGGAAAGGAAGAGGAGCTGCTCACGTGCGCTGCTCTATGCGAACGCATGGGTGTTGGTGCGATCACGTAGGTCTGAGGAAGCAGTGGTTCACGTTCGCGTGGAGGTCTGCGTTCCCGTAAGGTTATTTAGTGGGGCAGCATTTGTTGTGCTTCGCGATCATGAGTGTTTTGCCGCAATCGTGATGAAGGATATCTGGGCAGAGACTTAAATATTTCAAAATGAGGGTTTGAGCTCATTTTCACAATTTTATTTTGGGAGCTCGGTGGGAGGCTATTCTTGGAGAGATTTTCAAGTGGATGATTGGGGTAAGTGATTCTTACTTATTTTGGTCAAATTCCATGTTTATATCTTTGATTTTATCATTTAATTAGTGATTTGGGTTGGAAAATTGAGGGAAAATGGAGGAAAGTTCTTAAGCCGAATTTTAGGGATTTGATTGAGATTTTGATATCAGATTTGAGTAATTTTGGTATAGGTGGACTTGTGGTTGGGGTGTTCGGATTTTGTGACTTTTATCTGATTCTGAGATGTGGGCCCGAGGGCCTACTTTTGAGTTGACTTTCTGACTTTTGATTAAGAGCTTAGTATTTTCTTATGGAATTGATTCTTTTAGCTCGTGTTGATTGTATCGAACTATTTGTGGCTAGATTCGAGGCATTTGGAGGTTGTTTCGCAAGGCAAGGGCTTGTCAGAGTATGAATTTGCACAGCGTGAGGTAAGTAACACTAATAAACTTGGTTCTGAGGGTATGAAACCCCGAATTTTGTGTTATGTGATTGGTGTTGAGGTGATGCATGTGCTAAGTGATGGGAATGTAGGCATGCACCATAAGAATTGTGACTTGGTCGATTCCATGGAACTAAATAGTTCGTAAATCTTGTTGTTACCTATATTTTCACCATGTGTTAGATCTCTTGAGCTG
The DNA here is from genome assembly GCA_002018475.1 of Nicotiana obtusifolia. Classification (NCBI taxonomy): domain Eukaryota; kingdom Viridiplantae; phylum Streptophyta; class Magnoliopsida; order Solanales; family Solanaceae; genus Nicotiana; species Nicotiana obtusifolia. Next base: position 129,087 of record MCJB01047960.1, on the reverse strand, counting down.
TCAATCATGTTAGAAACCCTGCTTAGGCTATATGATGGTACTATTGGGACCCACAGTGGTCGTTCTATGCTGTTGAACTAATTGATTAATCGATCAATTTGTACTCAGTCACAGTTATTACCTGCATATTATGTCTCGGTGTCTATTGTCTTTACTTGTTATATCATATCATCCTTTGTGGCTGATTATCGTGATTCTGGTGAGTCCGAGAAATTGGAGAGTTATGGACTAAGTGAGGCTGAGGGCCTACTGTGAGTGGTATTTATAGGATTGGGCTACACGCCACATCAGTTTATTGATTCATGGCAGGATTTGGCTTATTATAGCGCTTAGGTTGGATCAGCCCCTTCGGATTCTGTGCATCCATAATGGGTGCAATGCTAGCAGTTATTACACTTGGGCTGGATCTACCCTGTTTATTTGCATTTGGGTTGAATCTATCGTATTTTATTTGCATTTGGGCTGGATCTGCCCTGTTATGTGTTAAGTTTTGTTGTAAATTCTGAAAGCATGTCTAAATTCTTGTACCTCTACCTGTTAAATTATGAATTTCTGAGATATCACTGTCAATTTTTTCATAACTTCCCGTGTTGTTAAATGTTCAAAGTGAACTGTAACAATGGGACTCGTCACTACTTTCAGTCCAAAGATTAGCTTTGTTACTTATTGAGTTGGTTATATTGACGCTACACCCTGCACCTTGTGTACATATCTAGGTGCTTCCGGTCACGGCGATTGTTGATTTACAGAGTCCAGACCTTCGGAGATCATCGAGGTAGTTGCTTGGCGTTCGCAGACCTTGACTCTCCTCCCTTATCTTTTAATTTATTATTCAGTTTTTACTTTCTAGACAGTGTACCGGACTATGTCCCTTTGTCGATGCTCATGTACTCAGTGACACCCCAATTTTGGGAAGAATTTATGTATTGAGTTATGATTTCCTATCCTATTTTAAGAGATTTTTCCTTTATTCAAACTTTTTTAGTATCTTTCAAGATTTAAAGTGTTGGAAATGTCTGAACAGTCGGCTTGCCTAGTACCGCGATAGGCGCCATCACGACAGGTCGGTTTGGGTCGTGACACTTGTCTACCCTTGTAAGAGGGAATTTTGCCTATAGCTGATATATTTACTACTTGATTCATGATTTAGGAGCCACGTATATGCGAGTGACAAACATATATATGTAGCTAGGTTTTGACCATATCCGGTATTGTTGACTTGAATTTGTACCTTGTTGGATTATTTGAACTTGTTATTCATTTCCAAATGATTCTATGACTACATGATAATTTATATTCATTATCTAGGAGCATGCCTAGGTTTATGAGTTGTTGATTTAACATAAGGATTGTTTTGCTATGTTGATCTTTTCGTATCAATCTGTAGTCAAACACTTGCTTTATTTGCTCCATGATTTTGGTGGTTTCTATGGCCTAACTGGCTCATGATAAATAATTTGATTAAGCTAGAAAAAGCGAAATAGCTTATCGAGCCATTGTGATAAATTAAGCTACATGATTTTGATAGCCATCTTTTATCCATATGAGCTTTTCATCCGCATTCTTTTTATCATGACCAGTACCCTTTTATTACATTGTTTCATATACATATATGCACAAGTTGGAGAGTTGGATGTTGTGAAATTGTTGAGGTATTTGGAACTAAGGGAAATGACAGCGGATATTGGTTATCAATTATCGATGATATTATGATTGGAACGGGTTGCATGCTGTAATAATTGATTGATGACATTATGATTGGAATGAATTTTGCGCCGCAATGATTAATCGATTTTCATTAAATATAAAATGATCAATTCATGGATATAGATCTATCCCTCCGGATTCAAGTGATTACCCAGTTATCTTGGGCCATGTGAGCGGTAGGCACTTGCGATTCTTTTGGTGCTTGTTGGACACGTGGCATGTGTCAGGCACATGGAATTCTGATGTGAGTTGTTGATATTGTATTAGAGAAATGCATTGGAAGCTTAGACTCATGCATTGGCTTTTATATATATATTGATATTGGATTAGGGGCATGTATTGGTAGCTTAGGCTCATGCATTGGCGCTTGTACACAGTGATATTGGATCCTGATCATGCATATGTGCATATTTTGACTTACGTAGTGATTTGATATAACCTATTGTTGACATGAAATATGTCTCGGTATGAGGACCGAGGTGTTGATTTCTTAATTTCTCTCTTTATCTGTTAAGCACCTCAATTCTGCATAACATGTATTTCTTTGAGTTGCCGTATTCACTTGATGATAGCATGCTTACTTTTGTACTTTATTTATGCTTTACCTAACCATTGCAAGGATATTGATTGTCGAAGTCGATCGCTCGCTACTACTTCTTCGAGGCTAGACTTAATACTTACTAGGTACCATGATTTGGTACTGATACTACACTTCTACATATGTTTTAGGTTCTGAGACTAGTATTAGTGGTACCATTGAGTTGAGTAGGAGCCGTATATTGGAGACTTCTTGGTGAGTTGTTGTACTTGACCTGATTCGCAACACATGGAGTCTCCTTCTCTACTTATCTATTTTCTTCTCATGTATTCCTCTCCAGGCAGATGTATTTGTTCAACTGACTCTAGTTACTCTTATTAGATGTTTGTGATATAGTGAGACGGGGTTTTGGGGTGTTTGTTAGACGGTTGTGGTATATATAGACCTTGTTGTTGAATTGCACTTGTATTACTTATCTGCCTTTATATCTGCATTATTATTATATCATGAATTAGTTAATTGCTTAATAATTAGATCTTGTGATGTTGATTGAGTTTTGGCTTGCCTCGCGAGCGGGTTAGGTGTCATCACGGCCGTTGGTGGAATTTCGATTGGTGATACCACTTGATTATTCACACACATGTTGTGGTCCTTTTTAGGCCTTGTGGTGATATGTGAGCGAGATGGCTCTTGATATGCCGATTTTCTTATTGCACCTCAGTTGTGCTCACTGTTCCATAGCGTATTATGCTATTCGTCTCCCTATGGTTATGTTTATGCATTTAAAGTGCTTGTTGTTGATACAATGAGTTTTTTTAGTATGAGAATTATTTCTTATTGGTATTCCTATGTGGATTGATATATTTGTATCAAGTTGTGCGTCGTAACGGTATGATGTTGGATCGGGTTACACGCTGCATCGGAGTTATATCTCCCTTGTAGGATGGATTCATAACATTTTGCCTTTGTGGTTGTATTTGTTAAACTTGTTGGACGGTTCTCTTATTTGGTTCTCTTTCTATTATTGGTCACATTTGATTTGTCACTTGTTTGATGCACAGATTATATCTTGTGTGGTTCTAGGTGGCATTATGGTGTGGCCTGTTGGTCGAGCCTCTTGTACTTGGTGAGTCAAGGTTATTGGACCAGAAATTAGTGCAATCGATTTTTGATGAGGTATGCTAGAAGAAGAATGTCATTAGTTAGCTCAGAATTTCGCAATGGTTCTTGTTGGGCAAGAGAACCCCATTATTTTTCGATTTGATGGGTGGTTATGTCTTTCTTCATGCTTGCTTCATTATTAGTAGTGTTGCAAAGGTTTGGAACAAGGTTTTATTTAATATGAGGTATATTACCGGTACCGGATTTGGTAATGAGCAACTATTATGGTTGGAAGATATTGCTATGACTATATGAGCGATGGAGTACAGCGTGTGGTTATATCTTGAAAATATAATTATTGTTTGGTATAGCTTGAGGGGTTTGATATAGTGCATATATACAAGAATCGGATCTTAGAGGGAATTCCGAAAGTTGGAATTTGTTTCTAAGGATTATGAGCTAAAGTTGAAGGAAGAATATTCAGTCAGGATTGTGTTAATGGGCTTACAACAATTAAGGTGACGTGAGGTCACCCATGGGTATGTGTATGTTTAGTTTATACACTAATTTGGCAGCCTGAAATGACTCTTGACACGTTCAAGGACGAACGTATATTTAAGTGGGGGAGAATGTAACGACCTGACTGGTCATTTTTAGCTTTAGCATTCTGTTCTGCGGTTTGAGACTTGTAGTAGCTTTATATGATGCATTAAGACTTGCATATATGGTTGATTTTGATGTTCCGGAGGTTCCGGATTGATTTGGTAGAGTGATTCTTAATTTGTAAGCTTTAAGCTGAATGAATTAACTAAGGTATGACTTTTGAGTCAACGCCATCATAATCAGAATTTGATGGTTTTAATAGGTTTGTATTATATTTTGGACTTAGAAGTTAGTTCGGATTTTAATTTTGATGTCCCTAGATGGTTTTTGGCTTTATTTATCGAAAATTGACAATTTGATGAATTGAAGAGTTCATAGGTTTGACCGGGAGTTGACCTCGGTATTATTGGACACCTATTATGGTTTTGAGACCTTGGATAGGTTCATTTGGATGATTGAAACTTTTGTACAAAGTATGGTTGTTGTCACTACCCAAAATCCCTACCCGTTATGATGGCGCCTTACATTCCAGCTAGGCAAGCCGAAACATGATAACGAAGGCTAACGAAATAACAAAATTATAGAAATACCATAAGTCTGAGGTCTCAATACAATATAACTACTAATACAAGGTAAATCCCCATAAACTGGTAAAATACGGAGTCATGAGTTTCTACAACAGAATACAAGTCTGAAACTAAACAATAAATACACTGTCCGAATTGTAACAACAGTATGAAAGGAAAAGACAAGTCAAACTGCAGCCAAAGATGTAGCTCTACCTCGCCTCTAGCAGACAGTCCAACACGCAAGCCTACTGCTGATATCTAGTCCCCACATCTGGATCTGCAGAATTAAGTGTACAGTGTAGTATAAGTACAACTGACCTAATGTACAAGTATCGTAAATAAACACAGCGAGGTAAGAGAAACAAAAATTATTAAATGATGCTAGCTATCACCTACGTAGTCACCTTTTAAACCGGTTCAGATCAATAATGGAATCACATCATAAAGTTCAGACAGAAAACATCTGTGTGTGTATGTGTACTGTTTCTCAAACACCCTGCTCAGTTATTACTGGGCATATAGAGATGATATACAATTAAATCAGATAAATGATCAAGGAATTTGCAAGTAAAGATAAAATGCAAAATCCAAACAAAAATACTAGCTAGATTTCCCCAACTTTTCCATATCCGTACCAAACCACTAATCAGTTTCCTCAACAACCGTGTGTACACCATTGAAAAAGAAACATGAGAGGGTGACCCTATGGGGATGGATCCATATTCACACGCAAGCACGGCCAATTCAACGTGCTACCATCTCGGCGTGGTCACAGGCTCAATATTATAATCCGCCTGGTGCGGCACACAGGCACAACAACACATTTCGCCCAGCGTGGTCGCAGGTACAACAACACAATCTGCTCGGCGTGGTCACAGGCACCCATTCTAATCATATCATACATGAGCAAATGAAAAGGTATACATGTGTGAAACGAGTGAATAACAAATCTCATGCTTCTGGACTGGTATAAATGACATGCTACAGTGTAGGCATGTGCAAGTATAACATCATAGCTCAAACCGATCATTTCATGGAAGAATAACATTTATAAATTCATTCAGGAATTAAACCCCTATGTAGCCTCGAACATGGCTCAAATAGTTCACAACAATGTCACAAATGTGCGAAGCATCATAGCTTAAGGTTTAATAGTCAAATTCTAGGCTTATAAGGACATGAGCACAACCCGAACATGAATAAATAACCCCGATGTCCGCACATGGGTTCAACCCCATGCATGTGCGCGCCCAACAGCACGTTGCTAACACAATAATTCAGGCAACTAGTGCCTCAACCGAGTTTAGATAAGATACTTTCTTCAAGAAAATCAAATCATTCTGCTTGCAAGCCTTTCCCACGCATATCAATCTCTAAAAGGCTCGAATCAAGCAAAAAATAACGTAATACTATCAATAAAATCTATAGGAATTGATTTCAAATGATAAAGCTAAGATCTTTAACCAAAGTCAAAAAGTCAACAACCTTGTTCTCGGAACTTGACAAAATATATAATATCTAAATACCCATTCAACGACGAGCCCAACCATACCAAAATCACCCAATTCTAACCTCAAATAGCCTTTCAGTTCCTCGAAATATAGCTTATGAAGTTTCCACAAATTTTTCCAATTTTGTTTAACCCAAAACACTAATTTAAAGGTAAATCAATGATAGATTCGTTTATATTAATCAAATACGAGTTAGAATCACTTTCCCTAGTCAACTTCCTTAAAAAACCCTTCAAGAATTGCCCAAAACAGAGGTCTCTACCTCAAAATATGAAAAATAGGAAAAAACCCTCGATTTTGAAATAATATACGGCTACCCAGACGTCCTTCTTCGTGAAAGAGAAAAGCACCTCGTGTTCGCGAAGCACAAAATCTTCCAGCTGCCCAAAATCCTCAAACGTGAACGCGAGACCTCCCTTGCGATCGAGATGACCAATGAACCCATGTCTACGCGAACACGAACCAACTCCCACGAACGTGAAGGCTTACATGCCTGGTGCCCCACCTACCTCATCCTTCTACGCGAACACGAGTCCTCTCTCACGATCGCGAAGCACAAAACTCCTCCACCTTCGCGAATGCGTGGCCTCCTTAGCGACACGAAGAACTAACTTCCCCAGTCCCTCAGATACACTTCGTGAACGCGAGACCTCTCTCCCGAATGCGAACAAGGAAACCAGACACCAGAAATTTTGCAGCTCAACAAGGCTAAACTCAATCCGTAATCAATCTAAATCTTACCTGAGGCCTCCGGGACCCCATCCAAACATACCAACAAGTCCTAAAATACGATACGAACTTATTCGAGGCCTCAAATCACATCAAACAATATCAAAAACACGAATCGCACCCCAATTCAACCCTAATGAAACTAATGGATTTCCAACTTCTACAATCGATGTTGAAACCTATCAAACCAACTCTAATTGACCTCAAATTTTGCATATGAGTCATAAATGATACAACGCACCTATTCTAGCTTCCATAAAAAATCCGAGCCTGGTAACAATAAAGTCTACTCTCGGTCAAACTTCTCAACTCTCCAAACTTCAACTTTTCCAACTTTCGCCAATTCAAGAAAAAATCACCTACGGACTTACAAATCAACATTTGGATGCACTTCTAAGTATAAAATCACCATACGGAGTTATCGTAATCATCAAAACTCTATTACGGAGTCATTTACACACAATAAACTCTTTCAACTTAGGCTACCAACCTTGGGAATAATTGTCTCAATTCATTCCGAAACAACCCCGGAACAAACCAACCACCTGGCATGTCACATATCAACAAACGAACATAGAATAATCAATAAATGGGTAAATGGGGTTATAATACAAACGACCAGCCGGGGCGTTCTTATTAGTTGTGATCTGGAATGTGTAAGTGTAATTCGGATGCTTCAGCAAACTTGAAGTATTTGAAGGTTAAGAGAATGATTTGATCTTTGAATCTTGGTTTTGAAGATATTTCTGGTATTTCAAGCCTTTGCATAAGTTTGAAGTAGGCATATGTACTTGTTGGTATAATTGAGCGGATCCCGAGGGGTTCGAGTGAGTTTCGGGGTGGTTTCAGACCACTTGAAAGAAAATGTTCAACGAATTAAAATTACAAATAGTACTTCTCAATAAAGCAAAGATTACAACTCGATTACACTAAAACATTGAATTAGGACTGAAATCAATTAACATAACTGGAATCCGCTAAGGATCAACTTTTCCAGCATTGTTCTTACACTCTTTAGGATGAACAATATTGAACTCTTCAAGAAATGAGTTTCTTGAATTTCTCTACTGAATGCACAATCTCTTAGTGTGTGTAAGTGAAATTCCTACAAGACATAGGTAGACAATATATACTCACTTTTTTACTTAGCAAGCATGTAGAAAACCAAATATTCTGGAATCTTATATCAGGAAGGAGTACTATCCCTCGTGAACTTCTTCTCCAAGATACCTTTGATGCCAGCTGCACATATAATCTTCCCATAATTAAAAAGATAGTCATAATTATCTCACTCATCACGAAAAAGATATCAAGGATCTTGTTTTCCTAATATAACTCACATAAAATCTTTTTACTATGATAAGTCACAGAAGTTCAAAGAGAGAGAGAGACAACAGCTTGAGCACCAGGTTCTTAGCACATACAAATTACTCAATTTTGTTAATCATCAAGACACTCTAAACTCAATAGAAGGTGATGGTGATGATCACAATTCTAGCGTACTGGATTCGCCATTTTTCTTGGCTCCCATTGTTAGCAACAATAATCTGTATACGTTTTATAAATAACAAACACTTAGCAAAAACAGTGTAGAAACAGAAACAGTAAACAGCAGAAACTGGAGAAGAACAGAAACAGTGTAGAATATAATCGAGCCCACTTAGTTCAAAGCGTGTCCGTAAGGAAATTATTCCCCTCAAAGTACTCGAGGTTAATGGAATATCCCCTTCCAGGATAGAACGATTATCTTACCAGAATAGTAGTACTCCAAATTCTGATTATGGTGAACCACTCAACAGCAGTATATCACACATAATAAAGAAGAGAGTTTTTTCAAAAAATTAGATTGCAGATCAATTTGTATTGAATTCTGGAAAGAATCAAGAATTTATAGATGTTGGAAGTACTGATTCTGAATGTTTGCAACCATTCAGATCAGTCACCAGGTTGGAGGTACTGATTCTGAATGTTTACAACCATTCAGATCAGTCACTAGGTTTGGAGGGAATTTCGAAAAAATCAGGGAAGAGAGAAAACGGACCGGGTCGGTCGCGGGTCAGTTTGTCCAAAATGATAATCAATCAATCGATCTTTGACAAATCCAAATCCAAATCTGAAACCGAAGCCAAAGCCGAGCCGAGCCGAGCAAGCAACGACGACGACGGCGCGAGGGGTCCTTGCCTCCTCTTCAACCCTGTTAGCAACTAGAGAAGGTGTAATGTAATATATACGCCTCTCTTTTTCTTTCTTTTTCCTATGTGGGACAAATGCTTTAACCAAAGCAAAAGGGACCTTTTACATTCCCTTCACTTGTTATCCCATCATTTCTCATTCACCTATATCGATACCCAACAATTACCATATGAATGGAGAATGGCCATAATATAAAAGAATGTGCGGACGAGTGTGATATACAAGCAAAGATTGACTGCACTTGGATAAGTAGGTTTCCCTTTGAACTTTCCGTAGTGAACTTATATCGGATATACTCGATCAACCGGTAGAATTGATATCTTTGAACCGTTGAACTTTATTGTATAACTAGACAACATAAGTCACACAATCAACCCTCAACCGTTTATGGTTGGTTGTGTTCGTTTCAGCCATGAACACCGCCTGGTTTCATGAGTGCATAGAGAATGGGCCTTCACTTGTCATTCTCCTTTAATGCGGCTTACACTTAACATTTACATAGGTGATTTCTAAACATGTGGTCCTATAGCCACATTATCTGGTGATATACTGTCAGATTTAGATAATCATTAAAAAACCTTAAGGCTTTATTAACTCATTAACAAGACATAAAGTTTTATCCTTATTTCTGAACATTTTCTTCATCCAAGAAGGAGTTGAGTTATTTAACAATATTGAACCGTCAGTCACAACTTTGTTTGATCTCTTTGAACCTAGCTCTTGGGATCTCCAGACTGCTAGGTAGAGTTACCTCCATGATGACTTGTCCTCGGCCTTAACCCCATTCCCATTGATGATCTACTAACTCCCTCTCTAGATAAGCCTTTTGTAAGAGGATCTGCTATGTTATCTCTTGACTTTACATAGTCAATCGTGATAACGCCACTAGAGAGGAGTTGTCTAACGGTATTGTGTATCCGTCGTATGTGACGAGATTTTCCGTTATACATTACGCTCCCTTCCCTACCTATCGCTGCTTGACTGTCAAAATGTATACATATAGGAGCCAAAGGTTTGGGCCAGAATGAAATATCTTTTAGGAAATTCCGGAGCCATTCAGCTTCTTCACCGGCTTTGTCTAAAGCTATGAATTTGGATTCCATAGTGGAACGGGCGATGCAAGTCTGTTTGGATGATTTCCAAGACACTGATCCACTCCCAATTGTGAAAACATATCCACTCATAGATTTAACTTCAGACGATCCAGTGATCAAATTTGCATCACTCTATCCTTCAATCACTTCGGGATATTTATTATAATGCAAAGCATAGTCTTAAGTATGTTTCAGATAACCCAAAACTCGTTTCATTGCCATTAAGTGAGTGTGATTGGGATTACTTGTGAACCGACTCAGTTTGCTAATAGCACATGCTATATCTGGTCATGTACAATTCATGATATACATTAGTCTTCCCAACACTCTCGCATAGTCCCCTTGTGATTTACTTTCACCTTCATTATTTTGAAGTGCGTAACTCACATCAGTTGGAGTTCTGGCAATCTTGAAATCCAAGTACTTGAACCTGTCAAGTATTTTTTCTATGTAGTGAGACTGTGATAATGCTAAACCTTGTGGAGTTCTATGAATTCTAATTTCTAATATTACATCAGCAACTCGTAAGTCTTTCATGTCAAATTTGCTAGTCAGCATGCGCTTTGTAGCATTTATATCTGCCATATCTGCAATCATTATCAGCATGTCATCAACATACAAAGAAACAATAACTTCGTGGCCTGGAGTATTTTTAATGTAAACATATTTATCACACTCATTAATTTTAAAGCCATTTGCCAACATGGTTTGGTCAAATTTAGCATGCCATTGTTTGGGTGCTTGTTTAAGTCCATAAAGCGACTTTACAAGTTTGACACTTTCTTTTCTTTACCAGGAACCACAAAACCCTCGGGTTGTTCCATGTAAATTTCTTCCTCCAAATCACCATTGAAGAAAGTTGTTTTAACATCCATTTAGTGAATTTCAAGACCATACAAGGCTGCCAGAGCAACTAACACCGGAATGGACGTTATTCTTGTTACAGGCGAGTATGTGTCAAAATAATCAAGACCTTCCTTTTGTCTATAACCTTTGACAACAAGCCTTGCCTTATATTTGTCAATAGTGCCATCAGCTTTTATTTTCCTTTTAAAAATCCATTTAGAACCGAAAGGTTTGTTTCCAGGAGGAAGATCAACCACTTCCCATGTGTGGTTATCTAAGATTGATTGAATCTCACTATTGACTGCCTCTTTCCAAAATGCTGAATCAGGAGATGACATATCCGCCTTGAAAGTTTGAGGCTCATTTTCAAGCAGGAATGTCACAAAATCTGGACCGAAGGAAGTGGACGTCTTTTGACGTTTGCTACGCCTTGGATTTTCCTTGCTAGGGGCATTCTCCTTTGGTTCTTCCCGTGTTCGTTTAAACTTTCGATCGATGACTCGCATTCAATTTTATACGGATAGATGTTTTCAAAGAATTCAGCATTATCATATTCAATTACCGTATTATTATGAATTTCGAAATTGTCAGAATCATGAACCAAAAATCTACATGCCTTACTGTTTGTTGCATATCCAATGAAAACACAATCCACGGTTTGGGTAAAGGTACTTGTACCTTTGCTAGACACCCCCACACTTTATAATATTTCAAGTTAGGTTTTATTCCTTTCCATTTTTCATAAGGAATAGAGTGTGTTTTGCTGTGGGGTACTCTGTTGAGTATTTGGTTAGCTGTAAGNAATAGCCACATTATCTGGTCATATACTGCCAGATCTAGATAATCATTAAAAAACCTTAATGCTTTATTAACTCATTAACAAGCCATAAAGTTTTATCTTATTTCTGAACATTGTCTTCATCCGAGAAGGGGTTGAGTTATTTGACAATGTTGAACCGTCATCCATAACTTTGTTTGATCTCTTTGAACCTAGCTCTTGGGATCTCCAGTCTGTTAGGTTGAGTTACCGCCATGATGACTTGTCCTTGGCCTTAACCCCATTCCCATTGATGACCTACTAACTCCCTCTCTAAATAAGCCTTTTGTAAGCGGATCCGCTACGTTATCTTTTGACTTTACATAGTCAATTGTGATAACGCCACTAGAGAGGAGTTGTCTAACGGTATTGTGTCTCCGTCGTATGTGACGAGATTTTCCGTTATACATTATGCTCCCTGCCCTACCTATTGCTGCTTGACTGTCACAATGTATACATATAGGAGCCAAAGGTTTGGGCCAGAATGGAATATCTTCTAGGAAATTTCGGAGCCATTCAGCTTTTCACCGGCCTTGTCTAAAGCTATGAATTCGGATTCCATAGTGGAACGGGCGATGCAAGTCTGTTTTGATGATTTCCAAGACACTGCTCCACTCCTAATTGTGAAAACATATCCACTCGTGGATTTAACTTCAGACGATCCAGTGATCCAATTTGCATCACTATATCCTTCAATCACTTCGGGATATTTATTATAGTGCAAAGCATAGTCTTGAGTATGTTTCAGATAACCCAAAACTCGTTTCATTGTCATCCAATGAGTGTGATTGGGATTACTTGTGAACCGACTCAGTTTGCTAATAGCACATGCTATATCTGGTCGTGTACAATTCATGATGTACATTAGACTTCCCAACACTCTCGCATAGTCCCCTTGTGATTTACTTTCACCTTCATTCTTTTGAAGTGCGTAACTCACATTAATTGGAGTTCTGGCAATCTTGAAACCCAAGTACTTGAACTTGTCAAGTATTTTCTCTATGTAATGAGACTGTGATAATGCTAAACCTTGTGGAGTTCTATGAATTCTGATTCCTAAGATTACATCAGCAACTCCTAAGTCTTTCATGTCAAATTTGCTAGCCAGCATACGCTTTGTAGCATTTATATCTGCCATATCTTTACTCATTATCAGCATGTCATCAACATACAAACAAACAATGACTTCATGGCCTGGAGTATTTTTAATGTAAACACATTTATCACATTCATTAATTTTAAATCCATTTGCCAACATGGTTTGGTCAAATTTAGCATGTCATTGTTTGGGTCTTGTTTAAGTCTATAAAGCGACTTTACAAGTTTGCACACTTTCTTTTCTTTACCAGGAACCACAAAACCCTCGGGTTTTTCCATGTAAATTTCTTCCTCCAAATCACCATTTAAGAAATCTGTTTTAACATCCATTTGGTGAATTTCAAGACCGTACACGGCTGCCAGAGCCACTAACACCCGAATGGATGTTATTCTTGTTACAGGCGAGTATGTGTCAAAATAATAAAGACCTTCCTTTTGTCTATAACCTTTGACCATAAGCCTTGCCTTACATTTGTCAATAGTGCCATCAACTTTCATTTTCCTTTTAAAAATCCATTTAGAACCTAAAGGTTTGTTTCCAGGAGGAAGATCAACTACTTCCCATGTGTGGTTATCTAAGATTGATTGAATCTCACTATTGGCTGCCTCTTTCCAAAATGCTGAATAAGGAGATGACATAGCCGCCTTAAAAGTTTGAGGCTCATTTTCAAGCAGGAATGTCACAAAATCTAGACCGAAGGAAGTGGACGTCCTTCGACGTTTGCTACGCCTTGAATTTTCTTCCCTAGGGGCATTCTCCTTTGGTTCTTCTCGTGGTCGTTTAAATCTTTCATTCGACGACTCGCATTCAATTTTATACGGATAGATATTTTCAAAGAATTCAGCATTATCATATTCAATTACTGTATTATTATGAATTTCGGGATTGTCAGAATCATTAACCAAAAATCTACATGCTTTACTGTTTGTTGCATATCCATTGAAAACACAATCCACGATTTTTGACCCTATTTTCACCCTTTTAGGTAAAGGTACTTGTACCTTTGCTAGACACCCCCACAGTTTAAAATATTTCAAGTTGGGTTTTCTTCCTTTCCATTTTTCATAAGGAATAGAGTGTGTTTTGCTGTGGGGTACTCTGTTGAGTATTTGGTTAGCTGTAAGGATAGCTTCCCCCCACAAATTCTGCGGTAAACCGGAACTGATTAGTAAAGCATTCATCATTTATTTCAATGTCCGATTTTTTCTTTCCGCAACTCCATTGGATTGTGGTGTGTAGGGGGTTAGTAGTTTGATGGATGATTCCATATTCTAAACATATTTCTGCAAAAGGAGATTCATATTCTCCACCACTATCACTTCTAATCATTTTAATCTTTTTATTCAATTGATTTTTGACTTCATTCTTATATTGCTTAAATGCTTCTATTTCTTCATCCTTACTATTTAGCAAATAAACATATTAATATCGAGTGCAATTTTCAATAAAAGTTATGAAATACTTTTTCCCACTGCGAGATGGTATTGACTTCATATCACAAATGTCAGTGTGGATTAAGTCTAAAAGATTTGAATTCTTTTGAACAGACTTATACAAATGCTTAAAAAACTTTGATTCAACACATATTTGACATTTAGATGTATTACACTCAAATTTAGACAATATTTCAAGATTAATCATTTTTGCAAGGTTTTGTAATTAACATGTCCTAAACGAACATGCCATAAATTATTTGACACCAATAAGTAAGAAGAAGCAGATTTTCCATTAATACTGTCAACAACCATTACATTAAGTTTATAAAGGCCCTCAGTGAGGTAACCCTTTCCTACAAACATATCATTCTTACTAAGTACAACTTTATCACTAACCAGCACGCACTTAAATCTATTTTTCACGAGTAGTGCGGCTGAAACTAGATTCTTCCTAATTGTTGGAACCTGCATGACGTTGTTGAGGGTCAACACTTTTCCAGATGTCATCTTCAATAGAAACTTACCACATCCTTCAACTTTGACTGTTGCAGTATTTCCCATGTATATCTCCTCTTCGGGTCCGGCGGGAGTGTAGGTTGCAAATGCTTCCTTAATGGCACACACATGTCGAGTGGCGCCAGAATCAAGCCACCACTCATTTGGGTTACCAACCAGGTTGCACTCAAACAACATTGCACACAAGTCATCAACATCTACTACCATGTTTGCTTCACCCTTGTTTTTCTCTTTGTCCTTCTTGGGGGCACGACAGTCGGGAGCTTTATGGCCTGCTTTACCGCAATTATAACAGTTGCCCTTGAATGTTTTCTTGTTAGGATACTTCTTCTTTCCAGAAGGCCTCTTCCTTTTCTTGTTCTTTTTCGGAGCATCATCTTCAACGACGTTTGCCCCTTCAATCGGTGAACTCTTACGGTACTTCTTCTCAGTAGTTTTGTTATTTTCCTCGATCTTGAGACGAATCACAAAATCCTCCAACTTCATTTCCTTTCTCTTGTGCTTAAGATAATTCTTGAAGTCTTTCCATGAGGGTGGCAACTTCTCAATCATTGCAGCCACTTGGAATGCTTCATTCACTACCATGCCTTCAGTAATAAGGTCATGGAAGATAAGTTGAGCTCTTGAACTTGGGTTCCAATGGTTTTTCCATCCACCATTTTGTAGTCTAGGAATTTGGCAACCACAAACTTCTTCAAGCAAGCATCTTCGATTTTGTACTTCTTTTCAAGTGCACTCCATAATTCTTTGGAGGTCTCTACTGCACTGTAGACGTTCTACAAGTCATCTTCTAAGGCACTCAAAATGTAGCCTTTGCACAAAAAATCAGCCAGTTCCCATGCCTCAACTATCATAAATTTTTCATTGGTCGGCATATCAGTAGCAGGCACGGGAGGGTCTTCGTTGGTGAACTTCTACATACCAAGAGTGGTCAGCCAAAAGAACTTTCTTTGTTGCCATCCTTTAAAGTTGACATCGGTGAACTTCGCAGGTCTCACAGACGGTGGAACAGCGGTACGGGTTGTCGGAGTAACCGATGGTGCAACATTCGCGGAAGAAGTAGCACTTCCACTTGCCATTTCTTTTCACTGTCAAAATTGACAAACTGACTTAATAATCAGAATAGAAAAATAAAATTTTCCAACAGCAACGATGAAGTTTTTATGTTGTTCAAATCGTTGTACAAGTATGAACTCTAGTATTCCAACGAAGTTTTTATGTCTTCAAGATAGAATACGAAATTTCATACAGAGTAGAAAACCACACAGGTTTTAGTCTTCAAATACAGATTAATATAAACAGATAATTTCCTTAAGATTAATAGCAATAATAATCTGTATACGTTTTATAAATAACTTTTAAACAATCTGTCAAACACTTAGCAAAAACAGTATAGAAACAGAAACAGTAAACAACAGAAACTAGAGAAGAACAGAAACAGTGTAGAATATAATCGAGCCCACTTAGTTCAAACTGTGTCCTTAAGAAAATTATTTCCCTCACAGTATTCGAGGTTGATGGAATATCCCCTCCCAAGATAGAACGATTATCTTACCAGAACAGTTGTACTCCAAATTCCGATTACGGCGAATCACTCAAAAGCAGTATATCACATAGAATAAAAAAGAGAGTTTTTTCAGAAAATTAGATTGCAGATCAATTCGTGTTGAATTCTGGAAAAAATCAAGAATTTATAGCCGTTTGAAGTACTGATTCTGAATGTTTGCAACCATTCAAATCAGTCACCAGGTTGGAGGTACTGATTATGAATGTTTGCAACCATTCAGATCAGTCACTAGGTTTGGAGGGAAATTCGAAAAAATCCGGGAAGAGAGAAAGCGGACCAGGTCGATCGCGAGTCGCGCGCGGGTAAGGGTCGATCTGTGTTGGATGGTTTCTTATTTATTAAATAATTAATTAAATAAATAAATAAATAATTAATTAAATAATTAAGGAAAAGCTTGTCCAAAAAGATAATCAATCAATCGATCTTTGACAAATCCAAATCCAAATCCGAATCTGAATCCGAATCTGAATCCGAAGCCGAAGTCAAGGTCGATCCGCGTTGGATGGATTCTTATTAATTAATTAATTAATTAATTAAATAATTAAATAATTAAGAAAAAGTTTATTCAAAAAAATTATCAATCCATCAATCGATCTTTGATCGAAGCCGAAGCCGAACAACCACGACGACGGCGCGAGTGGTCTTTGCCTCTTCAACTTTTTTAGCAACTAGAGAAGGTGTACTGTAATATATACACCTCTCTTTTTCTTTCTTTTTTCTATGTGGGACAAATGCTTTAACCAAAGCAAAAGGGACCTTTTACATTCCCTTCACTTTTTATCTCATCATTTCCCATTCACCTATATCGATACCCAACACCCATTTGATTTCATGGGCTTCTTGGAAGCAAAAGTTGTAATATCGGATCTTGCACAAATGTTAAATATCATGCATTAGCTACTTCTACCTTTGAGATGACATGGGTCAAGCGTCTCCTTAATTTGAGAATTAGCTACTTCACCACCTCTATTCTCATTATTTGTGTGAGAATACTAGCGCCACCTACTTAATTGCTAATCTCATTTTCTATCCCAACAAAATATATCGAAGTCGATTTTTATTTTGTTTGTGAGAAAGTAAGTGGGAAAGTTCTTGTTGGTTAGGTATGTGAGTCATGATCATGATCAAGTAGGTTATGCTCTCACCAAGCCTTTGGTGAGAGCATATTGACAGTTGTACCACTCCCAGCTCAGCTTGAGGGGCTGTGTAAGTATTTCAGATAGGAATTGTGTCGAAATATATTTGTGTATAGTTAATGTAATTATTTTCTGACTATTAAGAGTCCTAGCAGTGACAACTTTAAAGTCCTATTCTTCAACAAACTCATTTATATATTGACATATTTGCATATAAAAATCGTAAGATTGAGAAGCGTTTTCTATAATGTATAATTAGGTATGGTTGAGATGCGTTTTCTATAACGTGTAATCCCTAATTATTTGTGTGAACATGGTTGTTTATTTATTGTTTATTTTTTTAGAATTTTTACATTTAAGTTTGCTCCTAGTCGATGAAAGCTGACAGTACTATATATATTGGAGCTATTTTTGAGTTGACTCTTCACTCATTATTTTAATTCATCTATTCATAAACCGCAACTTGTAATTATCAGAACCTACATGAATTGTGTATTACTATGAGTTTGTTTGTTGTTAGAAAATTTTAATAAGTGATCGCATAGTTTAAGTCAATTGTTGAAGAAATAAAAATCGCTTCTTTCGGGAAACGAAAAACTGTAATTTTCTTTACTTGTTTCTCGGAAAAAAAAAAAATTATTTTTAAACACATTTTCTTAAACACAGAAAACCGGTCACTTTGAACTCATTCAAACACACGCTTTAGAGAAAACAAACCAAAAAGATATGTATTTTCAATTTCAAAGTAATTTTGATAGTTGGTAACAGAAAAAGAGAAAAGAACGCATATCACGCCCAACTACGCTCTAAAAAGAGATTAATCAAACAGGATCTTAGTACTACTTGTTTTAAAGTTTCCAATGATATCATGCATGTTATCACGTTATTTTGGTGAGAGAGATAGGAAACAATTTAAGTTTTTGGGCAAACTTTTCTTGCAAAGGAATTTAACCCTTTCATGGAAAACGATACATTTTCTTTATTAATTGTCTTCCTTAGTAACCACCTTTATTTATATAATATTTATTTTTATATAGATCAAGCAATCAACGATCTTATTCAAAGGTCGCAATATATTAGATATCAATTATAGAGGGAGAAAAAAAATTATTGAGGGAGGAAAACAATACATTTTATTTACCATTGCATTTGTCTCATTAAAGTACCTCTGTTATATATATATGTATATATATATATATATATATATATATATATATATATATATATATATATATATATATATATATCCAATGAATCACCTGGTATCCAAAAGTTCAAAGTCATAGATATCGTGAGAGAGGGAGAAGATGGAGTCAGCTGCTAGTCAAGAAGAAATGCACGAGATAGTCATAGTGGGTGGTGGCCTTTGCGGCCTTGCTACAGCTCTTGCTTTGCACAAGTACTTTAATTTTCTCTCTACTTTTTCTTCGTTTTCTTCTTCCGACGTATGGACAAGTTAAGTCTTAGCTAAGTCACATGTAGTTTACTGAAGAAGAATATGTATAAAATCAAATCCAGGAAAGGGATTAAGAGTGTGGTGTTAGAGAAATCAGAAACGTTAAGAGCAGCAGGAGCAGCTATAGGTGTATTGCCTAATGGATGGAGGGCACTTGATCAGCTTGGTGTCGGTTCTCAGCTAAGAGCTACTGCTCTTAGTCTTGAAGGGTGATCTTTTTGTTTCTCCTTTCCTAGTGACCTATTTCCCCATTTGGTTATAGATCATTTTATCTTTTCCTTTTCAAGAAGGTATATGTACTTAATCTAACAATCCTATTTTATTCTTGATAACCATTTTTTTTTATAAAAATGACATCATATGTTTAAGCTCCATAATTCGGAGGCTAGTTTTGATATGCTATACACCCTTTTAGTTTAATATCAGAAGATATAAAAAAAAATTTATATTCTTAAATTTCATGCCTGATAAAACTAATTAGACATATAAAATGAAAGAGATGAAGCATGTACTAACTTAAAGTACCGATCAATTGACTGAAAGTGTTGGGAACCTCCATTAACAAACAACTATAGGAGAAGAACTTTACCTTGGGAATTTTTAGAGTCCTAATTTATATGGTGGCATTTGATTGAACCCGGGTTTAAGAGTGATCAATATTTTTTTTGAATATTATGATTTAAAATAAGTCATAGATATTTGTATTGTAATAAATCATCTCATTAAATATATAACAAAAAGTTTAAATTTATATCTAAACAAAAAAATATTACCCTATTTATTTGACTTTTTTTTTTACATACTTAAAAGAAAAGCATGTCATATAAATTGGAATGAAGTGAGTAGTAAACAATTGAAAAATCGTGCTAAGAGATAACAACAAGTATTACATGGACAATGACCAAAAGTAAATACAACATCAGTCGTCAAATTGGCCAAATGACTTTACACTCGTTTTTAATTGCGTTTAATTTTTGTACACTAAATACTGCAACTATTTTTATTATTAGGTAACTTAAATGCCAAATATGTACGTAGAACAGAAGCATTTTTTACTATGAGTACGTATAAATTAAATCATAGTACTTTCTGTGCCTCAATTCACGTGGAGGTGGTTAGCTACGAAAGTAGTTTAGAAAATAAAAGAAAACATTTAAATTTATGGTGTAAAACAATTTAAGAAATTTGAGTGGTTAGACATCATTTCATCAAGGATAAAAAAAAAATTAAAATTAAATTGTTATTGAATATAAAAGATATCATTCTTTTTTAGACTAATTAAAAGTGAAAGAGTGTCACGGGGATGGTGGAAGTAATATAATTCCCTTCATCTAGGACAATCGAGAGCTTATTCATTCTTTTCACTCTTGTTTTTCGATTTGCTAGAACATTGTTACTGTACATTTGATGTACTTGCAACTCGTTGTACTCTTGTTAACTTTATGTAGTATATATCATCACTTCAAAACAGGACTCGAATGGCATGGATCAACAAGGGCAGAGAACAATACACACCAAACAAGTAAGTAAAACTGAGATCTCACTTTGCTTTTTCTGCACTTGAAAGAGCATAAAATAAATATTCAACATTGTATGAAAAGGAATATTGGGGATGTTCGCTGTCTGAAAAGGAGTGATATACTCGAAACATTTGCTGATGCTTTGCCTCCGAAGACTATACGTTTTGGATGTGAAATTGTGTCAGTGGAAATGGATCCTCTCACTTCATTACCATGTATTCTACTTTCTAATGGAAAGCGTATTGGTTCCCAGGTACTTTTGTTATTTTCTCTTTCCTCAAGTTCATATTTGAATATAAAGTACCGTTTTTGTTTCTTTTATTTTCTTTTAGCAAAATCGTGCAAACTCAATTCTTATACCATTTGAAAGTGTTTAATGCCAAAGGCGCTGCATTAGTATCTATTCCCACGCTGATGAACTATATTTGATCTGACGGGGTTCAATTGAATCTCCTGGACAAAAACTTTTACACTGCATATAGCTGAAAAAGTTTCATATAAAATTTTGAATGCTCTTTGACACGGAAAATTTCTGATATTTTGGTAAATGTGACTAAACAAATCTTATGGATGTTAGGTTCAAATTTCACTTGTGACACTCTAGCAATCTTTTGAATCTCCTTGTTAGAACTTTTGGCTCGTTGTCATAATTTATCAGTATTGAGTGTCATCAATTTAATGGACCAATAAGCATTATAAAATCTGATAATATAAACTAGATTATTAAATTAAAGGCTTAAAATTACTATTTTCCCCTTGTCACAAAACAAATAAGAATTTGTTGTCAGAAACTTTCATGACAATAATCGAAATCAAGTATTTCTTTCACATTTAACTTTTTGTTAGTGGGCAATAGTGGATTTCATTGTGTTTGTGAGTGATTATTGCAGATTTTGATCGGGTGTGATGGATCGAGGTCAGTAGTGTCAAGTTTCCTTGGGGTAAAGCCTACCAAAACTTTTCGCATCTCTGCAATTAGGGGTTTAACGAGTTATCCAAATGGTCACTCATTTCCTCTCGAATTTGTCCGCCTCATAAGTGGTCAGACTAAATTTGGAAGATTACCAGTCACCGATAAGTTGGTCCATTGGTTTATTAATGTCCATCAGCGAACAGGTACCTCCTATTCAAATTGATGCAACAAGTTAATATGTTTACCTGAATTTCACGAGCCCATTGTAGAAATTTCTTTCTACTTGTTTGAAAATACGTGCTACTAATACTTGCTCTGCGTATTTGTACCTCATATATTCATCTTTCTTCTTCTTTATATGATCTGTTTGATTGAGTACCTTTCACTGCACGTGATATATTCTTAACTCAATGTTTACAATGTGCACATTCAGATACCAAATTTCCACAAGATCCAGAGCTTATTAAACAAAGAGCCCTGGAGGCAACAAGTGATTATCCAAATGATGTACGAGAAATAATAGAGGGATGTGACCTGGATTCTTTATCTTTCACTCACTTGAGATATCACGAACCATGGGACTTGATGCTTGGAAATTTTCGCCAGAAGACAGTAACGGTTGCTGGAGATGCAATGCATGTGATGGGTCCATTTCTTGGCCAGGGAGGTTCAGCAGGAATAGAAGATGCGGTGGTTCTTGCAAGAAACTTGGCAAAGACATTAAAGGGAGGTTTTGATCATGAAAAAGTTGGAGAGGCACTGGATCAGTATATGAAAGAGAGGAGAATGAGGGTGGTAAAACTGGCAACACAAGCTTATCTTACTGCCCTTCTTATTGAGAATAGACCAATGCTGACAAAATTTATTGTCATAGCTGTGATGGCCCTTTTCTTCAAAAATCCAAATGCTCATGTGGAATATGACTGTGGTCACCTTTGAATGCCAAAATCTCATTAGTTCAACACATCCAGGATCTACTAATATGTATCCATATATCCATCATCAATTTGTTGATGTACAAATAAACATCATGTGTTTTGTAATTATATTTCAAAAATTTCTCCTCTTTCCCAATCCATTTAATATTGCATCTCCACAAATACTAAGTCTGGCACAACAATACTATCACTTGATCTTAATTTCTATGATCAACAAATAATAAGATTTAGATAGTAGACTACCTTCTTCTTCTCAAAAGATACAATCACTTTCATTTCCCAAAATTTTAAAAACTTTAACTATCATTGTAATATCTTAGAGTGATCACATGATTTAAACCAATTGTTGCAGGATGGATTTGTCTCTTCTTTTCCCATATTGATATCTATCTTCAAATAATTATTAAGGCCTTTAGGAATTAGGATTATGAATCAGTTGAAACACGATAAGTTTTTCCATAATGCTGGCTCAGCTGGTATATTTCAATTTCCTTCAATTTTGTAACATAAAAGGGGCTATACAACAAAGTTCATTCTAGGATTCTGAGTTTTCATGGGCTAATCCTAGCACGATACTTCAATAATTAGCGTGCCCTTCTCGTTGGAACTATTTGAGGATGACTGGTTTAAACTTTTAGTCAATCTGTTAATGTATCAATATTCTCTTCTCGTTTGAATTGCTTGCGGAATACTGTAACGATCCGACCGGTCTTTTTGAAAATTAGCATTTCGTTCGGTGTCTTACAGTCTCAAGCGGCTTCATATTATGTGTTACGACTTGCATGTGTAGCCGAGTTCAGTTTTCGGATGATTCGGGGTCAATTTGGAAGAAGGATTCTTGTTGTAGAAGCTTAAGTGGTAAGAGTTGACCGGAATTTTGACTTTTGTGTGGACGACTCAGAATGACATTTTGATGAATCCAATAGCTTCATAAGGTGATTTTGGACTTAGGCGTGCATCCAGATTTGGATTTGGAGGTCCGTAGAATAATTTGAAGCATTTTTGGCGAAAAGTTGGAAAGTTGAAGTTTTGGAAGGTTAGGAGGTTTGACCGGGAGTTGACTTTTTTGATATCGGGCTTGGATTGCGATTCCGAGAGTTGGATTAGCTCCATTATGTCATTTGCGAGTTGCATGCAGAATTTGACGTCGTTCCGGGTTGATTTGATATGTTTCGACACGAGTTCTGAAAGTTGGAAGATTTGAAAATTCATAAGTTCGATACGAGGTGCTATTCGTAGTTTTGACGTTGTTTGATGTGAATTGAGGCCTCGAGCAGGTCCGCATTATGTTATAGAGCTTGTTGGCAGGTTTCGACGGGGTCCTGGGGGCCTCAGGTGTGTTTCGGATGGGCTACGGGCCATTTCCTTCTTTTTTTGGAGTGCTGATTGCTGGTATCTGGTGTCCTTCATCGCGATGGCGATGAAGCAATCACGTTCGCATAGTGTATTGGGAGCCAGGAAGCAATTTGTCTTCGCGTTCGCATCCAGTGGTTTGCGATCGCATAGAGGTAAGGCGGAAAAGGGCATCAGGTATGCGTGGTTGTGATATTGAAATTGTTTTTGAGGAAATATTGTGGCATGTGGACACATATTGTGAAAGTCATTTATTTGAGCTGTTATGTTTTGGCATACGTGTTATTGTTGAGATAATTGTTATGTTGTTTGCACGAGATTTCTGCCATGCCGTTGTTATTGTGTTTGCACGAGGTTTCTTCCGTGTTGTTGTTATTGTGTCGCATGAGGTTTCTGTCATGCTGTTGTTATTATCGATACGTATGCGGTGGTATAAGATCTGGGTGTTGAAACGCATACGGTGAGATAAGGTGGGCTTGAAACGCGTGGCTAGTAGGAAAACTACTAGAAGCCATGCAGTGTGATAAGGTAGGCTAAAACGCGGGATGCTATTTCGAGAAAAATGATTTTCAAAAACTAAATATAAAGGCTCCCGCAGTGATATAAGGAAAGTTTATGACTCATTTTATGATTTGAGACTACGAGGTGGTACCTCGGTAGGGCTCTTGTTGTCATTTCCCCATTCTTTTGTACTAGTCATTGATTGTTGTCTCCTTAGCATACTATTAATTGTCTTCCTCCATGTCGCACTGTTTTCTTAGTTCTACGTAGCTAATCTTATTGTGCTAATCTTCACTTCAAACTTCATTGTTTCCTTTATTATGTTGTACATTGTGTGGTGATCATTTTTTATGTGTCATTCATTGCCTTTACTCTTATTTATTGACTTGAATTGTGGTAGAACACTTGCAGAAGCATACACGTAGATAAATCTACCATATCGATTTTAAGATGAATCCCCGCGTCATTGACCATTATACTTACTCTTGTCTGCTTGTCTTCTGTGTGAGGATTGTCTATTGGCATGTGAGTCGTCCGTGCGATTATGAGTTGTAATGTAGGCACAAGATGCGAAGTGATTAGGGTTCATGAATTGGGACTCGTGACCTGTGATTATGAGATTCGACACCTCGTGGAAATGCTTGAACATATCTGGTGTGAAAGTGGTTGTTCTTATTGAGTTGTTGCTGTTTTTCCTCTATTTGTTTTCACCGGACTTAGACTGTGATCAGCTTACTCTACAACATTATTACCTGACTGCTTCCTGTTAAATATTGATGCTACCAGTGTATCATTGCAAGTATTCTTTTGTATTCCTTATCCTGCTTAGCTTTATATTAATATTGATTTCTCTGTTAGTTCACCTTCACACTTGTTCAGGTTGTTTAGTCCGTAGGTGTCTTGACCGTCCCTCGTCACTACTCCACCGAGGTTAGTCTTGATACATACTGGGTACTGTTGTGGTGTGCTCATACTACGCTTCTGCACATTTTTGTGCTGATCCCGGTGCCTCGGTTGTTGTGGATTATTAGTTGACTGGTCAAGCATTACTGTGGAGACTCAAGGTAAACCTACCGTCGCGTTTGCAAGCCTCGGAGTCACCTCTGATATTTTACTTGTATTTTTTAATTATATTCCGAACAGTTGTATTTAGGGATTTCCTAGAAAACTAATTAGAGCTTATGACTTGCTTAACGGTTTTGGGATTGAAGCTGTGTATAAAGATTTCTATTTCCTATTTTTCAGTTGATGGTTGAACTATCCTATTAATTTACTACGTGTTAGGCTTATCTAGTCGTAGAGACTAGGTGCCGCCACGACATCCTACGGAGGAAAACTGGGACCGTGACAAATACTTATTGGAACTATTAGTTAAATTTGTCACTGCATCGAAAAAAGTGTGATAGACGATACTCTTAGATATCCCTTTTTGTATTTGGAAAAGTAAATATATAGGAAATCAATATATCGTTTGTACTGTTTTCAATTATATATATGAGACCCCGAGGTACCCGTATCAATAAAAAAACTAGCTTAACACGTGTACCATTTAGAAAAAGACACGTGGCAAGCATTGTCTAGAGAGCTTACGCGTAAGTTAGTACGTAACACGAGAAGTCAGAATGTGTACCTTGAGCATTTTTTAAAAATCGAAGACAGGTAAAAGACTCCTCGAAAGTTCAACTCGAATTCTCATAAGGGAAGATGAGTATCCGGAGAACTAAGAGTTTACGGATAAGGATGGTAGCAGATCGATAGGTTTAAAAATATTCAAGATTCGCTATTCAATCAATGATTACAGGATCTAGCATTAATATAACATAAATAAATCGTTACAAATCATTTAAATGGCCAGAATGAATGAGTGTAACAGTAGTGTGAATTAAAAAATGGCAACCCAAACTTATCACTATAAATGCCAATACTTGTTCACTTTGGCAGATCATCCTTGAATTGCTATCAACACTAAAAATCTTATTGTTCTTATAAATATACTGTTCTTTACTTTTTGCAATTGCTCTGTCTCCCTGTAATCAAAATGCGGATAATCAAGCTCCAAGCAATCATCCGATAAAATATTCTTTTTCTTTTTCTTTTTAATTCATCATTAGATGTATTACAATTGTTTAGCTATTTTCGGACTGAATCAGTTGCTTGTGGCCTACTTTGATAAATTTAATTAATTTATTTTGCTAACTAAAATTTAGGTTAAGCAGTTTGATGCCCGCAGTAGCACTGAGTAATTCTTGTTGTCCTACTAACGGTCTTTATTGATTTGTATATGATATCAGCTCTTTAGCTTTCAACATGGCCGAAGACTTGTCAGTCAATCCAAATTAGAACAATCGAGTGGCAGTTGACTCTACTGGGTATAATGAGAATGATGGAGAGTTGTTGCCTCTGACTTTCTTCGAGGAAATCTTCTCTGCATCATTCTAGAGAACAATCAGCTTAATGGGTAGCTCGAGAAACATTCGCAACCACGAAATTGACACAATTCATAAATATACAAAAAGCATGGGGTCAACAAACTTACAAGGCCATAATAAGCTTAATGGAAACTATGAATGCCAGAACACTGGCGTCGCCAAGAGTTTATCTCATAACTACACCCAAAAATTCTGATACCGTGGGACTCCCAAGTGATGCATGAATAGGAGGTTCAAGTATACCTAATGTTGATACTCAATTTTTGTTGTCATAATTTTCTATTCAACCTTTGTGTTATTATATTTTAAAATACTATTCATTGGATATTTTCCTGTATTATCGCTCCATTACATGTTTAAATAATGATTTTACCATTTTTACTATCACTTCTTAGCTTTTAAATTTAATTACTATAGTAGGCTGATATACGAATAATTGTGTTATATATTTCAAGTATTTTGATATATAATTGATTGATTTTAGCATTTTCTAAATGCTAAATTATAATGACTCGACTGGTCGTTTGGAGAATTTGCATTCAATTATGTGGTTTGAGGTCTTGAATAGCTTCATATGGTGTATTATGACTTGCGTGTGTCATTGATTTTTGTTTTCGAGTGGTTCAAGATTGATTTAGAAAAATAATTCTCGATTTGGAAGCTTTAAGCTAGAAGAGTTGACCAATTTTGACTTATATGTATTTGAACTTGTATTCGAGTTTTGATTGTTTCGTTAGGCCTGTATAGCGATTTTGGACCTAGCCGTATGTCCGGATTTGGATTTGGAGGTTCCTAGTTGATTTGGCTCTTTTTGGCAAAAATTGACAATTTGAAGGTTTAGAAATTTCATAAGTTTGATGACTTTGTGGCTATCTGGTTTGGATTGTTTATTTCAGGACTTGGAAGCGGTCCGTTTTGACATTCGAAACTTGTGTGCAAAGTTTGATTTCATTCTGAGTTGATTTGGTAGGACGCGGACGCGTTCGGCGAAGTTTAAAAGCTTGAAAGTTAGGAGAATGATCTTGATCTTCGATTCTTTATTTTGATATTATTTATGATGTTTTGAGCTTTTGGATAATTTTGGGTAATGTATTTGGACTTGTTGGCATGTTTGGACGGGATCCCGAGGGGCTCGGGTGAGTTTCAGGGTAGTTTCGGACCATTGCTAGGCCATTTTCTATTGTTGATTTTTGGCTACAAGAGTGTGAATCGTGATCGTGGACTTCCAGCCGCATTCGCAAAGACCAAATTATTTTTTGGGTCTTGTGAATCGTGTTCACAGAGGCCATGTTCGCGATCGCGTAGAAGAATTTTAGTTGTTACTAACTTGACTTCAAGAGCTTATGTCTTGCAATCCGTAGAAAAAATGGAGATGAATCTAAAAATAAAACTTATAGCCCATTTTGTCAAGTTTTCAGAAAATCAAACTGTTTGTCATTTGGACATTTGTCAAAAAGTTATGGCTATTATACTAAACGTTATCTGAAAGAGTTGAGCAAGGTTGCTGGACATTTTGTGAAATGCGATAGCAAGGTCGATGACCACGATCGCGAAGAAGGAGGCCTGGCAGTGATTTTTAACGTCCAATTTCGAGATTTTGAGTCATTTCCTTTACTTTTTGAGATTTTGGAGCACAAGTAAGTCGATTTTTAGAGGAGATAAACACCCAAATCTTGAGGATAAGTAATTCTATCTTTATTTCGGTTATACATTTTGTTTTTACAAGGATTATTACACCTAAAGCAAGGAATTCAAGGGAAGAAATTAGAGGTTTTTGACTTGAACTTAAGAGAATGAATTTTGGGGTTTTGAACATAAAATTGAGGTTGGATTTGGATGAGACTAGTATGGTTGGACTTGTATTTGAATAAGTTGTCAGAATTTGTTGGTTTTGTCGGGTTCCAAGGTGCGCGCCCGAGTTGACTTTTTGGTTGACTTTGAGTATTTGATTAAAGATTCGACCTTTATCGTTTGGGTTTGTTTCCTTTGGCATTATTTGATGATTTTGAATTGGTTTTGGCTAGTTTCGTGCTGTTTAGAGGCTGATTCGTGCAGGATGGCATTTTTGAGTATTGTTTGGCTTGCTCGGTATTTGATTCGGCTTGCTTGAGATAAGAATCTTACCTAAGCTTGGTTGAAGCACTACTTACCCGAGTTGTTTGTGATAGCTACATGCCATGGGTACATAAGTGTGGTGTTTGAGCCAATGTGCGAGCACCTGAGTAATTATCCATGCTCGGTGTAGTGCTTTGGCTATGACATACCTTGAATTGATTGTTAAGCTTTATGTTGTGATGTTTCTCATATTTGTAACCTTGTTCTGAACTATTTGATCTATATTTGAGGTTACAAAAAGGCTAATTCCCTGAATGAACTAGATAATTGCTATATATATGATGAAATTGCCGATTTGAGCTATGATGGCATGCTTTGCACATGCATACACGTTAGACGGTCATTTATATTAGTCTAGGAGTATGAAATCTAGTATTCATTGATCATATACATGCATTCTTGTATATTTGCTTATGTGTGATATGATTTGGACTTAATTCCTATGACCACGACGGGCAGATTGTGTTAATATGCCTGTGATCACACCAGACAGATTGTGTTGTTATGTCTCTGACCATGCCGGACGGATTGTAATGTTATGCCTATGACCACATTGGGCAGATTGCATTGTGGTATAGCATGTGACCACAATGGGCGGATCTGTTATATTGAGCCTGTGACCACATCGGGCGGATTATGTATTGAGCGTGTGATAATGCAGGGTAGATTATGATATCAAGTCTGTGACCACGCCGGGCTGATAGCATATTGAATTGTTCGTGCTGCGTATGGATATGGATCCATACCCCTAGGGCCATCCTCTCATGTTTCTCTCTTAATGGTGTACACGCGGATTGTGAAAAACCGATGGGTTTCTGGTTGATGTGAGTTTTGGGAGAGCTGGTTACTAGTTTGGTTACTGAGATTCTGATGTGGGCTTGAGAGCCATGATGTGATTTCTATTTGGATCGGGTTGTGCGCCGCAACAAATTGATATGTGATTATTGCATTTCCTCTTTACTTGCAATATTCCTTGGCTATTTACCTGATTTATTTGCATATCTTTCCCATATGCTGAATTGTCTATTAAGCAGAGCAGTTGAAATTATGTCCACCAAGGTGGTATTATCCGTAATTTCATAATTCGTTCATGCTACTGTTTTGTACTTGTTGAAATTTATGAACTGTACATGTGATTAGTGAGTATCATCTATAATTATTTCTTTTATTACCTCGCCGAGTTTAGTTATGATACTTGCTGAGTCTCACAGCTTTTCTCCATTTATAGCTATCACTTGTCCTTGGTGGTTTTAGATTCGAATTTTGTTCATGTATATTCCAAACAGATATTGTATTTATTTTCATATTAGATTTATAAATATAATCTTAGAGGCTCATGACTTGTACTAACAATTCTTGGGATTTTGTATAGAAGTTCAGTTATTTTACTCATTATTCTTATTTTCTCATTTGAGTTGTGTTGACTGTTATGTGGCTTACCTAGCGGGTTGGGTTAGGTGCCATCACGACTAGACGGATTTTGGGTCGTGACAAGTTGGT
Organism: Nicotiana obtusifolia; assembly: GCA_002018475.1. Lineage (NCBI taxonomy): Eukaryota > Viridiplantae > Streptophyta > Magnoliopsida > Solanales > Solanaceae > Nicotiana > Nicotiana obtusifolia. The sequence goes on along the minus strand of MCJB01047960.1, from coordinate 98,900 downwards.
ATCAGAGCTCTAGGTTCTAGGTTCTACGAATCATGAGCAAGTGACTAGTAGAGTCTTGCGGATCGGTATGATGACGTCCATATCTATCTTTGAGAGGCTACGGGGCATCTAGGATAAACTTCACATCTATCTTTCCTTATCGTACGTCATTGATTTAGCGTGAAGCGTATCTCTTTGAATCCTTTCCACTCACTCGCATGTTATGTTGAGAACTAGCTATCAGTTGTGCATTGACAGCATATGATGTTGTGGATGAGGTGCGAGATGTGTTTTCTGTATTTTGGTGAGGGGCCAGTCTAGAGGACTTGAGGCCAGGTTTAGACTGCAGCTCGGGCTCAGTAGTTTCAGTTGTATAAGTGTGTGCTTTTGGACTTATATGTCCGATAGTGTCTCTAAGCGTGGGATTCATAGCTCGGTGAGTGGTTGGGATGGCTATATGATAAGTATGACGTGACTGCAGGATGTGTTTAGATGGCTTGGATGTGACGAGAAGAGTTTGCTTGGGAGGTGAAAAGGACTACTAGGTGCTTGATTTCTGTCTTTATGTGTTGTATAGTCTCGAGTTATGAATGTGTTGAGGGATATTTCAGATGTATATTTGTGGAACGAAGTATATTCTTATGTCTCGATGACAAGTTCAGACTCGGGAGGAATTAGCGATTGCATAGTGGTTGCGACCAAGATGAGGTCATAGAGAGATGCCAGTTTGAGGCTTAGTAGGTGAGTTATCACCTGCAGGGTAGTCTACGAATGTGTGATTCTTATGACACTTCTCTGGAGAGTTTCTTTCTATCGGTGGGTTACGTGTGTTGCAATTTGAGTTTGGATCACTTGAAGGAGCTCGCATCGCAATGATGGATATGCACTTAGCATATGATTTGAGGTATTTTATAATTAGTGCAACTTGAGCTTATGAAGGATTTGTTGAATTACTGTGTAGGTTTTGGTAGTGATGGAGTATGTGTATTATGGGTTATCGGATATTATGTTCTATGGCTTTGATCCAAGTGGGTGAGTTTACTATATACGATGAGATTGCATGGTTATGTGTTATATTGGTTTCAGTCTGAGGCATATTTGAGGATCAGTTATGACTTGCAGAAGTTTGTTTTGAGGATGGCTCGAGCAAGAAATTTTTTGGATGCCTGATATATTACACTCTATGGATATATGGAAATCATGGAATAATTCGAGTTTGTTACTCATGATGGATGTGATGTGCTAAGCGAAGGGAGTTACCCGGTTGCGTTAAGGTGGGGTTACTTTGGGTGCTGGTGTGCTAATGGAGCACAGGTCGTTCGGCTTATTTGTATGATGCATTTGAGGTTAAGAGTAGGCTGGATGACTCTCGAGAAGGTTCTAATGGGTTCAAGATTCATATGTGGTAGTTGAGGAATTTCTAGATTCGTAAATGGCTAAAATCTGAGATTTGCATTGGATGACGTCGAGATTCATGGTATTTCTGTATCATTATGGATTTATATTTCAATATCAGAGAGGTTAAGGAAATATTTCAGATTCACATAAGGTCTCTTTAGAGTGGGTATCTCGGATGCAATATTTTTTTTGGGTACTTAAGAGGGAATACAATGGCGTATGAGATATAGGACGACGAGGTTTCATATTAGGATCTCTTGTAGTCAGCTTTGGGTTAAGGATTATGGTGTACTGGCAAGGAAAAATGTTGACTTGTAGGCAAGTCGAGGAGATTCAAGGAAATGGGTCAGCTTGATAGTGATTTGGGTCGGCATGGTAATAGATATGATCGGTTCCTTTGGTTTATTTGGTGCAATGAGGCTTTGCCAGTGTGTGATGGAAATACTCTTGGATTTGGTGACCTGCGCGACCTGGTTGAGTTAGATGGGTTCAGTTATGATGGCTTGGTATATGCTAATGGATTTTGAAGAGTTCTCGATGATTTCTACCACAGCTTGAGATGAATATGTTGCGTGTTGTGATATTTTCTTAGAAGGGATCAAGTGGAATGTTTCTGGGTGATAGGGTATGTATCTTACTTGTGATTCAGAGATGATAATTGGATTCTCGTATTTTCATATGATGGCATTATAGAAGCGGTGCGACGCTTGAGATTTGGGATTTACATGTACAAGGTTATGGTTCAATTTTGAAGGGAAGGTCATGAGTATTACACAATACAGATGGTTTAAGATGTTTAGAAGAATGTTGGTACTATTTGGTATCACCTGAGATGAATGTATATTTCAAAAAGGCACATTGCATTTTGACTTGCGGATGCTTGACTGGTATTACAGTAATCGCCTAGTTGATCAACTGTTGGTGTTCAGATTTTTCTATGTAGCACGAAAAGATTATGGATGTATTTCTCGCAGGATGATTATGCATGAGGGATGTGTCAGTCACTTGAGTGGTCGAGTTGAGATCAGATATGGTGATTCTGGTATTCTAGGGATTTGGAGACTAGGAGTTCTCATAGGCAGACTGCATATTGGTTGTGGGCTGTGAGGGTATGGCCAAGGTTAGTCAGTTGGTGGTATGTGTTATTGATAGGATACTATGTACTTTTGGAAGGTTATCTACCCATTTCGGAAGGACCGAAATTGAGTTGGAGTTCACTGGTAGGCATAACGAGAATGTGTATTTGTTTACTTCGCACAACTATTATTGAGGGGTGTGTCATTCGATTAGGGTTGATCTTATTCGTGTCTGAGATGTTCCATGTGCTACTCTTTTATGCTATGATGGGTTGTGAGGATGTTGACTATATAGAAACAATATGAGTTCTGTTTGGACCTTATGGCGAAATACGAGCGAGATGGTTCATGGGGTGCTGAATGGTTTGTTGCGCCTTGGTTATGGTCTTCTTGTTTGTGGAAATGTTATGCTATCTGTTTCTCCATAGTTGTGGTTATATACTTTACGTGTTTGTTGTTTATATGCAAATAGTTATTGATTATGAGCATCGGGGCTCGAGGTATTCAATACGAACCGATGTTTGGATTGGGTCACGCATCTTAGCAGTGTTATGTTGGAATATGATCCTATATGCTCATTTCATGTGTTTTGTTTCTCCTTTATGAGATGGGTTCACAACATTGCATCTCGCGGTGGTATTTGTTGAGCTTGCAGGACGGTTCTCTTATTTGGTCCTCTTTCCATTCATGGGGTATATTATGTTGTTGCTTGTTTGGTCTACAGATGGCATGGTAGGTGGCTCGAGGTGGTGCTGGTGTGGCGTGTTGGTCGAGCAGCTTGTATTGGACGATATGAGGTTATTAAACCTGGAATGAGGGCTATCGGACTTGATTAAAGTATGTTTGGAAGAATTACGTCACTAGTCAGCTTCAAATTTGGCCATGGATCTTGTTGGACGAGAAAGCTCCACAACTTGTTGATCTGATGAGTAGTTATGAGTTTCTGTGTGTGTCTTTCTTCATAGGTAGTGTACAAAGGCTTAAAACAAGGTTTTATTTGATATGAGCTTAATTACCAGTACGAGTTTGTTATGGAGCAGCTTTTGTGTGGCCGGAAATTGTAGGTATAGAAATCTGAGTTATGCGGTATATCATGTGATTATAACATGGGTTATGGTGAGGGTTTGATATAGCTTATTCAGATTTACACAGTGTATAGATCCAAGAATCGAGTCTTATAATGAGTTCCGGATGTTAGGGATTTGGGTTCTAAGGTTCATGGACTGAGGTGGAAGTGAGGATTTTCAGTTAGGTTGTATTTTCGGGCTTATGTGAAGTATGATTACGTGGGATCACCCATAATCATGTGCATGGTGAGGTAATACAGTGATTTGATGGCTTTGGAACGACTCTTGGTACATTCGAGGACGAACGTACGTTTAAGTACGGGAGAATGTAACGACCTGGCCGGTCGTTTTGAGCATATGCAATTAGTTCGGTGGTTTGATGTCGTGAGAAGCTTCATATGGTGTATTATGACTTGCGTGTGTCACTGGTTTTGGTTTTCGAGTGGTTCAGGATTGATTTGAAAGAATGATTCTCGAATTGGAAGCTTTAAGTTCGAAGAGTTGACAGAGCTTGACTTTTGCGTGTTTGACCTCCTATCGGAGTTTTGATGGTTTCGTTGGGCCCGGATGGTGATTTTGAACCTAGACATATGTTCGAATTTGGATTTGGAGGTTCCTCGGTTGATTTGGCTCTTTATTGGCGAAAGTTGGCAATTTGAAGGCTTAGAAATTTCATATGTTTGACCATGAGTTGACTTTGTTGATATCGAGTTCGGATTGTTATTCCGGCACTTGGAACTGGTCTGTTTTGTCATTTGAAACTTGTGTGCAAAGTTTGGTTCCATTCCAAGTTGATTTGGTAGTATTCGGACGCGTTGAGCGAAGTTTGAAAGTTAGGAGAATGATGTTGATCTTCGATTATTGGTTTTGATGTTATTTATGATGTTTCGAGCTTTTGGATAAGTTTGGGTAATGTATTTGGATTTGTTGGCATGTTTGGACGGGGTTCGGAGAGGCTCGGGTGAGTTTCTAGGTGGTTTCGGACAATTTATTGGCCATTTTATATTGTTGATTTTGGCTACAACAGTGTGAATCGCGATCACGGACTTCCGGGGTGCGTTTGCAAAGAGAAAATTGCTGTTTGGGTCTTGTGAATCGCGAATGCGGTGGCCATGTTCCCGATCGCGTAGAAGAATTTCAGTTGTCACTGAGCTGACTTCATGAGCTCATATCTTGCAATCCATAAGAAATTTGGAGAAGATCTAAAAACAGAAGTTGTAGCCCATTGTGTGTAGTTTTCAGAACATCAAACCATTTGACATTTGAATATTGTACAAAGAGTTTTGGCTATTACACTAGAGGCTATCTGAAAGAGTTGAGCAAGGTTGTTCAGATTTGTTCATCGCGATCGGGGAGTTTCATGGCCGCGATTGCGAAGGGTAAAATCGTGCTGGGTATTTTGTGGAATGCGATAGCAAGGTCGGTGACCACGATGGCGAAGAAGGAGGCCTAGCAGTGGTTTTTAACGTCCAATTTCGGGATTTTAAGTTCATTTCCTTCACTTTTTTGAGTTTTTTGGAGCACAAGTAAGTCGATTTTTAGAGGTGATAAACACCCAAATCTTGAGGGTAAGTAATTCTATCTTTATTTTGGTTATACATTTTGTTTTTACAAGGATTATTACACCTAAATCAAGCTTTTGAAGAGAAGAAATTATGGGGTTTTGATGAACTTAAGAGAATGAATTTTGGGGTTTTGAACATGAAATTGAGGTCCTATTTGGAGGAAACTAGTATGCTGGGCTTGGATTCAAATGGGTTATCGAATTTTGTGGGTTTTGTCGGGTTTCGAGGTGCGAGCCTGGGTTGACTTTTTTGTTGACTTTGAGTATTTGATTAATGATTCTACCTTTATCGTTTGGGCTTGTTTCCTTTAGTATTATTTGATGATTTTGAGTTGCTTTTGGCTAGTTTCTAGCCGTTCGCAGTTCGATTCACACATGATGCGTTTCTTGAGTATTGTTTAGCTTGCTCGATATTTGATTTAGCTTGCTCGAGGTAAGTATCTTACCTAAAATTGGTTGAGGCACTAGTCGCCTGAGTTATTTTTGATAACTACATGCTATGGGTGCACAAATGTATGGGGTTTTAGCCCATGTATGGGGTTTGAGCCCTGGGGTAGTGCGTAGGCTATGACATTCTTTGAATTGATTGTTATGCTTTATGTTGTGATGTTTCTCATATTTGTAACCCTGTTGTGAACTATTTGATCTATATTTGAGGTTACATGTAGGTTAATTCCCTGAATGAACTTGATAATTGCTATTTCCGTGATGAAATTGCCGATTTTAGCTATGATAGCACAGTTTGCATGTGCATACACGCTAGACAGTCATCTATATGAATCTAGGAGTATGAAATATGATATTCATTGATCATATACATGCATTCTTGTATATTTGCTTCTGTGTGATATGATTTGGACTTGATTCCTATGACCACGCCGGGCGGATTGTGTTATTATGCCTGTGATTGCACCGGGCGGATTGTGTTGTTATGCTTGTGACCACACCGGGCGGATTGTGTTATTGTGCTTGTGACCCCGCCTGGCGGATTGTGTTGTCATGCCTGTGATCATGCTGGGTGGATTGTGATGTTATGTCTATGACCACGCCGGGTGGATTGAGTTATTATGCCTCTGACCACGCCAAGCGGATTGAGTTGTGATATAGCCTATGACCACATTGGGCGGATTATATTGTTATGACTGTGACCACGCCGAGCGGATTGAGTTGTGATATAGCCTATGACCACATTGGGCAGATTATATTGTTATGACTGTGACCACGCCGAGCGGATTGAGTTGTGATATAGCTAGTGACCTCACCGGCAAATCCGTGATATTAAGCCTGTGACCACGCCGGGTGGATTATGATATTGAGCTTGTGACTCTTGGGATTTTGTATAGAGGTTCGATTATTTTCCTCATTATTCTTATTTTCTTATTTGAGTTGTGTTGACTGTTACATGGCTTCGTAGCGTGTTGGGTAGGTGCCATCATGACTAGACGGATTTTGGGTCGTGACAAGTTGGTATCAGAGCTCTAGGGTTCATAGGTTCTACGAGTCATGAGCAAGTATCTAGTAGAGTCTTGCAGATCGGTATGATGACATCCATACCTATCTTCGAGAGACTACAGGGCATCTAGGGTAAAACTTCCCATCATTCTTTCCTTGTCGCATTTTATTGATTCAGCTTGAAGCATATCTCTTTGAATCCCTTCCACTCACTCGTATGTTATGTTGAGCATCGGTATCAGTTGTGCACTGATGGCCTGTGATGTCGTGGATGAGGTGCGAAATGTGTTTTCTGTGTTTTTGTGAGGGGCCAGTCTGGAGGACGTGAGGCCAGGTTTAGACACTTTGCACATGAATACACGTTAGACAGTCATCTATACGAATCTAGAAGTATGAAATCTGATATTCATTGATCATATACATGTATTCTTGTATATTTGCTTCTGTGTGATATTATTTGGACTTGATGCCTGTGACCATGCTCGGACAGATTTTGTTATTATGCCTGTGATCACACCGGGAGAATTGTGATATTATGCTTGTGACCACGCCGGGTAGATTGTGTTGTTATGCCTGTGACCACGCCGGTCGGATTGAATTGTGATATAGCCTGTGACCACGTCGGGCGGATTCATGATATTGAGGTTGTGACCATGCCGGGTGAATTATGATATTGAGCCTACGACCACATCGGGCTAATAGCACGTTGAATTGTCCGCGCTGCGTGTGGATATGGATCCATCCCCCTAGGGTCACCCTCTCAGGTTTCTCTCTTGATGGTGTATACGCGGATTGTGAGAAACCGACAGGTTTCTGGTTGATGTGAGCTTTGGGAGAGCTGGTTACTAGTTTGGTTTGGTTACTGAGATTCTAATGTGGGCTTGAGATCCATGATGTGATTTCTATTTGGATCGGGTTTGCGCGCCACAACAGATTGATATGTGATTATTGCATTTCTTCTTTACTTGCAATATTTCTTGGCTGTTTACCTGATTTATTTACATATCTTCCCCATATCCTAGATTGTCGATTGAGCAGAGTACGTTATGGAAATTGTGTGCACCAAGGTGGTCTTATATGTAATTTCATGATTTGTTCATATTACTGTTATGTACTTGTAGGAATTTATGATCTGTGAATGTGATTGGCAAGTATCATTTATAATTCTTGCTTCTATTATCTCACCGAGTTTGGTTCTTAATACCTGCTGAATATATGGGGTTGGTTGTACTCATGTTACAATTCTACACCTTGCGTGGAGATGTTGAATCTGAGATGTTTTGGATAATGGGAGCTGGCATTGAAGCTGGACCTGTTATCCAGCTATAGCTACCATTTGTCCTTGGTAGCTTTAAATTCAAATTTTGTTTATGCATATTCCAAACATATGTTGTATTTATTTTTGTATCAGCTTTGTAAATCTAGTCTTAAAGGCTCATGACTCGTACTACCAATCCTTGGATTTTGTATTGAAGTTCAGTTATATGGGACTTGGCGTATTTTTATTTTTATAATAATCTTAATTACTATTTTCAGTCTTAGTTTTACAAATTAGCATTTTTACATATTTGTTTAATATTTTTATAAATTATTTTTATTATATTATACATGTTTTTAAAATGAGCCCAATAATAGGCTGAAATTCAAACCATTTGGTCCAAACAATCTGAGCCCACCCCATTTGACCTGCCTGAGCCAAACCAAATAATCCTTCCACCCGTTCGACCACCTAACCCACCAAACCAGCCTATTTTCCCTATTGAATCGTGGCCATCCAATTCCCTGATCCAACGACCCACAATCCTGGACCCTTTTTCATATAAACACCACCCCCAAACCCTAATCCCCATTTTCACCAAGACTAGCCACCCTTCTTCGTCTCTCCTATTTTTCTCTCTTCAAAATCCTAGACGACATTGTGTATCTTCCTTCCTTTTCCTGATCCTGGTCAATTGGTGATTCTCATGTGATGCCCTTACCTTTGCAGGCCCTCTATATTTGGTACTTGCCTGATTATGGTAAGTTTTTGTACCAAGGATCTAATGATACTTGCCCGAACATGGCAAGTATCGATGGCAAGATTTAAATGCGGCTTCAATTAATAATTTTATACAGAATCATGGCTTGATACATTTTAGGGGAAATCATTACTCCCCTTGATAGTCCGGTTTGTTGATACCCACGGTTGATTTTATGTGTGATTTTTCCCTAATATGATATGATATTGGTTTTCTTGTGATTTATTTTTTCTTATTTTGGTGTAATTGATTTCTTTCTTTATGTGACAATTCGTCTATAACGACCTAACTGGTTGTTTCGAGCTTTAGCATTTCATTCGGTGGTTTGAGACTTTGAGTAGCTTCCTGTGATATATTATGACTTGCGTGTATGATCAATTTTGATTTCGAATGGTTCAAGATTGATTTGGAAGAATGACTCTTGATTTGGAAGCTTTAAGTCGGAGGAGTTGAACAAGATTTGACTTTTGGGTAAACGGACGCGGAATCAAGTTGTTTTTTCGATAGGTTCATATGATAATTTTAGTCTTGTATGTATGTTCGAATTTTGTTTTGGAGGTTCCTAGAAGAATTTGAAACTATTTGTCGAAAGCTAGAAATTTGAAGAACTTAAGAGTTCATAAGTTTGACTAAGAGTTGACTTTGATGTTATTGGACTCCAATTGATGTTATGAGATTTTGGGTAGGTCTATATATTTGAATTGAACTTGCGTGCAAGGTTTGAAAGTAATCCGAAGTGTGTAAGTGTGATTCAGACACTCTTTTGAACAAGCTTATTCGGAAATGAAAGAAGTCTACCGAAAGCCCTTGGTACTTGTCTGATCAATCACACTGATAGCTTCAATAGTTCACTGAAATTTTTGTGAATGATCGTGGCAGCTCTTCAAATCCTATTCAGTCTGATTAGATATGTCACTGAAACAAAGTGATTCCATTCTTTCTTTGTTTTTTCAGGGAAAACTGTGTTAGGTAGGCCCGGGGATCACTGATTAGTCGAATGAGCCCATCTCTCTGGCCTATCATTTGTTGGTCGATTCGGCTGGCGGCTCCTGCATCTCCTGCCTCTCTATGGGGCCCCCTTTGTTTTAGACTAGTTTGCTGCTAGGAGTCCCTAGAGTCGAATTAATAATCAATAGAAGTCCCAATAAAAGTTTACTGATCTGGCTCTTCAATCGACGATCTACTGCTCCCTTTGAGGCCCCCGAAGGAGCCATCATCATCTTATTTTCCAGATCAAGACCCACAAAAACCATTGCAAGTAGGAAACCTCCGGAATACCACCCGAACCGACTAACAACCAAGTGAACAAGAATTCGTTGGTATAAGCGCCCCAATAAGATGTCAAAATTTAGACCAAAAGATTGTAGTAATAGAGAAGTGAAGCCAAAAACACCAAAAAAAATGAGAAGGGAAAAGACGCTTCCTCGAAGACGAGAAGATAAGGGACGAAGGATATTCATGATAGTGCAGTTAGTATGATCGCTATTTCCTGTGCAGCCCTTGTCCGTAGTGATATCCTAATTCGGCTACCTCTCCCACTCATCAAGGCAGATATCAGAAACGAAACTATTGCCAAGGGAGACCGGAGTACGCTATGCCCCATCACCTACAAAAAGATCAGTTACAGAAGTTCAGCGCTTCTTAGGGCCCTCTGCGTCAGAGTGATGCCGCCGGGGAGATCCAGTCACCCGAAGTTCAAGTTCGATCCATTACTTGTCATACAGAATTTCATTAAGCAATTTTCTCTATTCGGTTAAGGGCAAGATATACATGGAGATCTATATAATAATTCATAGAAAATAAAGAGTTAGACAAAACAAAAAGGTTTCAAAATAGAATCAATTAGTTTAGATGAGTTCTTAACTTTCACTAATTTCACTAAAGATTTTTATATACGTTCTTCTATAGATATAGAAATAGAATGTAAATATAGAATTTTTTATCGCTACTGTTCCCATGACCATCAACTGGATCTTTCGCTGTATCAGTTTGGCCTTCAACTTGATTTAATGGAAAGTTATCATCCTTGTGCCTATAGTCATTCCTCTTTCTGGTAGCAATCCGTCTCCAGTTGATGGTACTATTTAAACGAGAATGCCGTGTCGTCCAGCGCACTTGACCACTGCGATCGATCCGATAAACCAAAGCATCCTGGCCAACCGACTAACCATTGAGAATGGAACAAATTGAATACTCAGTTGATTTACCCCTTAATTACTATTACAGTCAACATTTCAGAAAAGTTAATTTTTTTTTTTATCTTTTCATCATTTAAACAAATTTTCATTTAGAAAATCTTAGAAAATCTAAGAATGAATCAGTGAGAATTCGCCAGATCATTGATAAAAAAAATATCCAAATACCAAATCCGACTTCTATATACTCCCCACAAACTAGAAAAAGCTCGTGGGAAGGTCAAAGAAAGAACTTGTTCTTCCGACGTTAAGAATTCTTCCAATAATTTCGAGCCCGATCTTTTCAAAAAAGTGCGTACAGTACTTTTGTGTTTCTGAGCTAAAGTTCGATAAAGATTTAACAACTTAAGAGAAATTCTATTCGGTTTGAGCCTTAATTCATTGTTGTGAGGTTCCCGTAGGTGTTTTGAGATCTTGGATAAGTTTGGATAATGTATTTGTACTTGTAGGTATGATTGGAGCCTTTGGATAAGTTTCGATAATGTATTTGTACTTGTTTCTATGTCTGGATGGGGTGCCAAGGTGCACATAGTGCCAAGGGGCTCGAAGGTGTTTTGGATCATTGGTTAATAGACTAGTTAAGTTAAGAATTTAGAGTTTGACCATAGTCAATGTCGGGTCAAGACGACCTATTTTCAGTGTTTTGAGTGTGCGAGTAGGTTCGTGGTATATGTATGATTGAAACACATATATTATTTGTGTCTGGGAGATTCCAAATGAGTTTTGGGTGTTAAAATGAACATTTTGCGATTGCTAATTTTTCAGGTGCAACAAATCCGAAAATACTGATTACGTCCCTGAAATTTTCGGACTTCCTTTATACCATTAAAACATCATAACTCCCTCATTTTAATGCTATATTGGGTGATTCAAAAGGCTATCTTGGGTGTAATCTCATAAGGATTATGTTGGGATTATCAAATGTAAGTTTCAGAATCATCTAGGGTCTGATTCAGGCTGAGAAAGCTGCTATTTTTTAATTGTTTCAAAATTTAGTAACTTTTTCTCATAAGATTTTGGAGTTCGGGGAGAGGAAACTTTTGGGGGAGTTTTCATCTACTTCACTATGGTAAGTAAACCTAACTCGAGTTTATGATAACATGAATCTATCATTGATTTTGGCTCTAAATCAATAAATTTTAAAGAAGAAAAGAGGGTTTTGGCTTGTAAGATTAGAAAGTGCATTTTGGGGGTTTTGACAAAACTTTTCTAAAGTGAAATTTGAGATTTGAACATCGATTCAAAGTCAAATTTTTGTGAAACTTGTATGGTTGGACTTGTATTCGAATATACTGTCAGAATTTGTGAGTTTCATCGGGTTCTAGGGTGTGGCTCGGGGTTCACTTTTTTGTTGACTTCACATATTTGTCTAAAGATTCAACCTTTATCATTTGGGTTTGATTCCTATGGCATTATTTGATTGTATTGAGTTGGATTCAAGTCGTTCGGAGGTTAGTTCGTGCGAGAAGGCATTTTAGAGTATTGATTTGGCTTGTTTGACGTAAGTATATGAAACGACCCGGCCGGTCGGTTTGAATATTATAGCCCTGTTTTCCTATTTACTTCTTATTCTATGCTCAATTGCTGTTATGTGACTTGTCAGGGTAGTTGGATTGATTCCGGGGATGTTTCGAAATGAATTGGGACACTTAGTTCCAAGGTTGGAAGCTTAAGTTAAATGAGTTGACCTGATGCTGACTTATGTGTAAACGACCCTGGAATAAAGTTTTGATGGTTCCAATACCTCCATATGTTGATTTTGGACTTAGAAGTGTGTTCGTATTTTGATTCGGATGTCCGTAGATAATTTTGGCTTGAATGACGAAAGTTGGAAAATTAGAAGTTTGGAAAGTTGAGAAAGTTTGACCGAGAGTTGCCTTTGTGGTTACCAGACTCAGATTTTGGTTCAGAAAATTGAAATAGGTCCGTACGTCATTTATGACTAACATGTCAAATTTGAGGTCAATCGGAATTGATTTGGTAGGTTTCGACATCGATTTTAGAAGTTGAAAATTCGTTAGTTTCATTAGGCTTGAATTAGGATGTGATTCGTGGTTTTGATGTTGTTTAATGTGATTTGAAGCCTTGACTAATTTCGTATTGTGTTTTAGGACATGTAGTATATTTGGTTGAGGTCTCGGTGACCTCGGGCGGACTTCGGATGGTTAATGGATCGAATTTTGAACTTAAGAAATGGTAGAGGAGTTCTATGCTGGTGTGATCGCACCTGTGATGGATTTCGTCGCAGGTGCGCAACCGCAGAACTGAGGGAATGGTTGCAGATGCGACGTAGAAAGGATTGGGCAGTGGTCGCTGGTGCGAGGTCTTTTCCCACACTTGCGAGGTTGCAAATGCGGAGACGGGTCACAGGTGCGAGGTCTGGAAGTGAGCATGGGGAGCGCAGGTACAGAGCTTGTTCCGCAGATGCGGACTCGCATCTGCGCAAGTTTGATCATAGATGCAAAAGTGGGCTGGAAAGAATGGATCGCAGAAGCGATGGAAATCTCCGCAAAAGCCGGATCGCAGGTGCGACCTTGGATTCGCAGGTGCGAAAGCACCAGGTAGAATACAGATTGGAGAATTTCGGTGGTTTTTGCAATTTTGGACTTCAAAAGCTCGGTTGGGAGCGATTTTTGAGAGGGGATTCACGAGAATTCTTGAGGTAAGACAATTTTGATCATATTCATTCAATAATATTGAATTTCCCACCTATTTTACGTGTTTTTAAGGTGTAATTTTTTGGAGTTTTGGGATAGGGATTAGAAAATAAGAATTTGGGATTTGAGTGATGATTTTGTGTCGGAATTTGGTAAATTTTGCATGGTTGGACTTGTAGTTAAATGGGTGTTTGGATTTTGTAACTTTTGTCGGATTCTGAGACGTGGGTCCCGAGGTTGACTTTTGAGTTGACTTTTGACTTTGATTAAGAACTTAGCATTTTTCATATGAAATTGATTCCTATAGCTTGTGTTGATTGTATCGAGTTGTTTGTGGCTAGATTCGAGGCGTTTAGATGTTGATTCGTGAGGCAAGGGCGTATTGGAGTAGAGATTTGCATGGCTTCAGTTAAGTAACACTTCTAAACTTGGTCCTATGGGTACAAATCCCTGAATTTCGTGATATGTGATTGGTGTTTAGGTGACGCACATGCTGGGTGATGGGCGTGTGGGCGTGCACCGTGGAAATTGAGATCCAGTTGATTCCGTGGTGCTCTGTAGTCATTATACCTTGTAGCCATTCATGTGATCTATATGTGTTAGAGTAATTGAGCTACCGATTCATGTTAGAAATCATGTAAGCTATAAGTTTTATCTTGTCGAGACCTACTGTGGTCATTTCTGCTGTTGAATTATTTGCTTAGATGGCAATTTTGTACTCTGTCAGCTCCATTATTTGCATATCATATCTTTGTCTCTGTTACTGTAATTGTTGAATTATATATCGTTGTTTGGGCTAAATTGGCATGAGATTTATGAGCCCGAGAGATTGGAGAGATTGATGACTGAGTTAGGGCTTGAGAGTCGTGCTGTGAGTGAGATATGTGGATCAGGTTTGCACGCCGCAACATGCCTGATCGCTATATGTGGATCAAGTTGCACGCCACAATTGGCCTTATCGCTATATGTGGAGCGGGTTGTGCGCCGCAACATGCCTTAGGCTATATGTGGATGGGGTTGCGCGCCGCAACATGCCTTATGGATATACGTGGATCGGGTTGCACGCCGCAACAAGCACTGTACAGAGCTGAGTGACTGTGTGTGACGAGCGAGAATTGAGACACTCGGATTGAGTACTCTAAGAGAGTGAATACGTGAGGTTTTCATTATGTTGCATCACATACAGTATGCATATTGGCATGTTTATATAGAGATGTCATATTCCTCATACCAGTCACACTTAGCTTAATTTATCTGTGTTGAGCTTAAGTGTTAAACCTGGAAGCATGTCTACATTTCCTTTACTGTGTACTAACTGAAAATGCGTTTTCTTGGAGGTATTATTGTCATATTTTTCTGTCATTTATGCGCTGTTAAACTCTTTATTTGTACTATATTGGTTGAGTTCGTCACTGCTTTCAGCCCTAAGGTTACTTTTGTTACTTATTGAGTTGGTTGTACTCATGCTACACTTTGTACTTCATGTGCAGATCCAGATATTTTCGGGCACGGTGGTTGCTGATTTCTGGAGGTTTATCAGTTCGGAGATTTTTGAGGTAGCTTCTTTAGCATCCGCAGACCTTGACTCACCTCCTTTATATTTTAGTTTTATTTATATATATACTATTTTATCTTCCTAGACAGTGTCTCAACAGTCAGACCATGTTTCTTTTTGTATAGATGCTCATGTACTTAGTGACACATGGATTTTGGAGTATATTGTATTGAGTCGCAGTATATTTCATATCAGTATTTATTAGATTGTACTCTTAAATTTATTTTGTTATGTTCTCAAACTTAAAGAATGCATGGTTTATTGTGGTTGTCGGCTTGTCTAATATTACGATAGGCGCCACCATGACGTGTTTGATTTGGGTCGTGACAAGTTGGTATCAGTGCCTAGGTTACATAGGTCTCACGAGTCATGTATAGGTTTAGTAGAGTCTTGAAATCGGTATGGAGACATATGTACGTATCTTCGAGATACAGCCGAACCATTAGAAAAACTTCACTTTCTTGTATTCTTGTCGTGCAAATTATTTTAAACCCGGAAACTAAACTTCTGTTATTCTATTCCCTCACAGATGGTGAGGACACGTGCTACCGGACGAGGAAGATGCCCACCAATTCCAGCAGTTAGGGCCCCGAGAGTGCCGGGCCGCGGTAGAGGCCGAGGTGCAACTTGTACAGTAGCTAGAGCAGCACCTGCAGATCCACCAGTTGCTCCAGCTTAGGAGCAGATTCCAGATGTGGTTGAGCCGGTGGGACTAGCTCAAGCACCAGCTATGTCAACTGTGATTCAAGGCCTTCAGGAGGCTTTGGCCCATATATTGACTATTTGCACTAGACTTTCTCAAGCGGTTTCAGCTCAGACCGCAACAGCCACTTCTTATGCTGGGCAGGTATTCATACTCCCGTCACACGTACTCCATAGCAGGTGGTGCAGGGACTTCAGACACCGGGGGTACTACCAGCGTAGTCGGTTACAGTTTCTCAGGCCCGGGTGGGTCCCATTACGAGTGATGAGGAGCAGAAGAGACTAGAGAGGTTTGGGAGGCTCAAGCCTCCATCATTTAGTAGGGCTGAGTCAGAGGATGCTCAGGACTTCTTGGATAGGTGCGAGCGGATTCTTCGCACGGCGGGTATTCTAGAGATTAGTGAGGTCTCATTTACTACTTTTTAGCTGACGGGAGCAACCTTCAGATGGTGGGAGACCTATGAGAGGAGCTGGCTAGTAGGTGCTGCACCACTTTCATGTCACGAGTTCTCCGTTCTATTCTTGGAGAAGTTTGTGCCACCGATCCGCAAAGAAGAACTGCGTAGGCAGTTCGTGCAGCTACGCCAAAAGGGTATGTCTGTGACCCAGTATGAGATGAAATTTTCAGAGTTGGCTCGTCACGCGATCTAGTTGGTTCCCACAAAAAAGGAGATGATTAGGAGGTCCATTAATGGCCTCAGCTACTAGTTACGTTTTGTTATGACTCGGGAAAATGCATCAGGTGCTAGGTTTATTGAGGTGGTTGATATTGCTCCGGCAGAGTTGGTCAGTAATTAGGAGCGTGAGGAGAGGGAGGCCAAGAGGCCTCGTGGTTCAGGTGGTTTTAGCGGTGTTTCTTCTGGGGTTAGTCCCACCACAGCAGGGGTCGTCCTTATAGGCCCGCTCTGACGGCTCATCCAGTTCATTGTGGTGCATCCATTAGCCATGGTTCATACAGTGGTTGTCCAGGTCAGTCATTTCTCAGTGCACTCCCAGCTCAGAGTTCATATCGTGCTCCTTTAGTTCAGGGTTCATCTATACCAAGTTCTTCAAGCGGTTATTCTAGTTCTCGGGGTCCAATTCAGTCCTCGCCAATATTGACGGATCGGGGTTGCTACGAGTGTGGAGAGCTTGGACATATCAGGAGGCATTGTCCCTATCTCTTGGGAGGTCCAGTTCAGCAGAGGGGTCAGGCTATGACTTCGGCATTAGTAGCTATACCACCCGCTCAGCCAACTTGGGGTGGGGCTCAACCAACTAGAGGTCGGCCTAGAGGGGGAGGCCTGTCAAGTGGTGGTCAGGCTCAATATTATGCTATTCCTGCCAGGGCAGAGGCTGTTGCTTCTGATGTAGTGATAATGGGTATCGTTTCAGTGTGCCGCAGAGATGCTTCCACATTATTTGATCTTGGTTCTATTTATTCCTATTTATCATCCTACTCTAATCGTTATTTTGATATGCCCCACGAGTCCTTAGTTTCACATGTTCACGTATCTATGCTGGTGGGCGATACTATTATTGTGGACCATGTGTATCGGTCGTGTGTGGTGTCTATTGGAGGATTAGATACTAGAGTTGATCTCTTATTACTTAGTATGGTTGATTTCAATGTGATTTTGGGTATGGACTGGTTATCTCCGTGTCATGGTACTCTAGATTATCACGCTAAGACCATGACGTTGGCAATGTCGGGGTTTCCAAGGATTGATTGGAGAGATTCTCTAGATTACGTTTCTAGCAGGGCGATTTCATATTCGAAGGCCAAACGGATGGTTGGGAAGGGGTGTTTGTCATAGTTGTCCTTTGTGAGAGATGTTGGTGCTGATACTCTTACTACTAATTCCGTTTTGGTAGTGCGAGACTTTCCGGATATGTTTCCTACAGACCTGTTAGGTATGCCACCCGACAGGGATATTGATTATGGTATTGACTTGGTGCAGGGCACTCAGTCCATTTCTATTCCTCCGTATCGTATGACACCAACAGAGTTGAAGGAATTGAAAGAAAAGCTTCAGGAACTTCTAGATAAGGGGTTTATTAGGCCTAGTGTGTCGCCTTGGGACGCACTGGTTTTGTTTGTGAAGAAGAAGGATGGTACTATGCAGATGTGCATCGACTACAGGTAGTTGAAGAAAGTTACAATCAAGAACAAGTATCCTTTGCCACGCATTGATGATTTGTTTGACCAGCTTGAGGGAGCGATGGTATTCTCTATGATTGATTTGAGGTCTGGGTACCACCAGTTGAAGATTCGGGATTCAGATATTCTGAAGACAGCATTCAGGACTGCTATGGTCACTATGAGTTTCTTGTGATGTCTTTTGGGTTGACCAACGCCCTAGCAGCATTTATGCATCTGATGAACAGTGCATTTCATCCATATCTTGATTTGTTTGTGATAGTATTTATTAATGATATCGTGGTGTACTCACGTATCCAGAAGGAGCATGCACGACATTTGAGGATTTATTAAGAGGTTTAGGGAGGAGAAGCTTTATGCCACGTTCTCCAAGTGTGAGTTTTGGCTCAGTTTTGTGGCGTTCAGGGGGCACGTGCTGTCCAATGAGGGGATTGAGGTGGATCCAAGGAAGATAGGGGCGGTTCAGAGTTGGCCCAGACCGTCTTCAACTATGGATATTCGGAGTTTTCTCAGCTTGGCTAGTTGTTTTCGTTGCTTTGTGGAGGGTTTCTCATCCATTGCAGCACCTTTGACTAGATTGACCTAGAAGGGTGCTCCATTTAGGTGGTCGGATGAGTTTGAGGAGAGCTTTCAGAAACTCAGGACCGCCTTGACCACAGCTCCAGTTCTAGTTTTGCCTTCAGTGTCAGGCTCTTATACAGTGTATTGTGATGCTTCTCGGATTGGTACTGGATGTGTCTTGACGTAGGAGGGTAGAGTGATTTCTTTTACGCGGCGTCTTCTTGAAATTCCTTGGAAGGGAGACGTAAGGCTAAGCAATCAATTTAGTGCGATTGTTGTCTGCCAACTGAGGTCCCCTCTATACGCTAGACTAGATTGTCAGTGCAGTATGGGAAAACCAATTTCATTAGAACCTGAGAGAGGAGAAAAGAGAATTGAGAATGAAAGAAAGCTTGATTGCATTAATGAAAGCTATTACAGAAAAGCAACACGGTGTCGAGGGGGAGAAACACCAGTACAGAGAATTGTTTGCTTGTTAGAAAGTTTGATTGCTTGATACCCCCTAATAACGCTTAAAAAAATAAACCAAAGCTATATGACTTGACCTAAATAAGTTGTACAAGCACACTGAAAGAAAATGAAGTAAAACTACTCTATATTTACAATGAAAAGGACTGAGTCTTCTACAAGGTAGAAACAAGTCCATTTGCAACAACTTTGTCTTTAGCATCAAGGTCTACGTGCACGATGCTATTGGCATCTGTTTGTACCTAGGCACTGGCGATGGCTATCGATGGGGCGACAGAGGCACATGCGCGCTTGTCACTTGGAGCTGCCGAGACCACGGGGCCAATCGTGGCGCTAGGCGTTGGGAGCCTTGCCAGGATTCCACGGGCCACGTCTAAGGGTTGATGGGGCATGGCTTGAAAGCTGCCCATGAAATTCTCCCCCAGCTGAGTTGCCAACGTCCTCGGTGCCTTACTTGAAAGATAGTCATCAATTAGGCTCTGGTAGGCTTTGAGCTTTGTTTCCCTCTCCCAAGTATTTTCCTCTACATCACATCCCTGTCATTTCAGCAAGAACTCTTGGTGATCTTTCCTTGAGGCGTGAATCACTCGATCATCAAGAATAACTTCAGCACACCTTTTCCCGATTGAATTGGGGCCTCAAATACTGGGCATTGTTAGTTGGCTTCGTGAAGGATCCTCTATATCTTCCCGAAAAGGTTTCAGGAGACTGACATGGAAGACGGGATGGATTTTCCACCAAGCTGGGGTATCCACTCGGTATGCAACTTTCCTAATGCGCCTTTAAATAGACAAGGGTCCAATATATTTTTGCAATAGGCGAGGGTCATGGACCTCTGCAAACAAGTACGCTTTGGGATTTTGACCATCACTTTGTCTCCTACTTGGTATCCAACAAAGCGACGATTTTGATCAACACGCCTCTTCATCTGCTTTTGGGCTTTGACAAGATAGCTGCGCACTATCTCTACATTTCGCTTCCATTCTTTTGAGAAGCTAGCAGCTCGAGGAGATTTTGAGATGTTTGGTGCATTCACGGTGTGTGGGAGTAGCGGTTGTTGTCCAGTAACAATTTCAAAACTGTATTTGTTGGTACGGGAGCTCTTTTATGAATTGAAACGCAGTTGAGCAACATCCAAAAGCTTCACCCAGTTCTTCTGCGATCCGTTTATGAAGTGGGGGAGATATTCCTCCAGCATGCCATTGAACCACTCCGTCTGGCCATTAGATTGCCGATGAAAACTTGAACTGTGACTCAATTTTGACCTGATGCACTTAAAGAGTTAGGTCCAAAAGTTACTAGTGAAGCGTGAGTCGCGTTCACTAACGATGTCTTTAGGCAGGCCCCAATATATGACGATATGAGAGATGATCAGTCGAGCTGTATCTTTTGCTGATATATGCTGTGGGGCTGCTATAAAGGTAGCATACTTGGGAAATCGATCCACCACAAGTAGGATAGTTGTGAGATCCCTGACCTTGGGCAATCCGGTGATGAAGTCTAGGGAAATGCTTTCCCAAGGTCTCTTTGGGACAGCTAGTGGTTCTAAGAGTCTTGCTTGTGTCAAGCGGTCCAACTTTTCCTTCTGGCATACTAGATAAATCTTCAATTAGTGAGCAACGTCATCGTCCATTTAAGGCCAATAATATGCACGGCGAAGTAATGCCATTGTGCATTCTTCACCGGGATGACCGGCTCACAAAGTATCGTGGCATTCTGCCAGAAGAGTCCTTCGCAGATCTCCTCCTTTAGGAACATAAAGTCAGTTCCCTTTCACTTTCAGGAAACCATCTTCTGTGTAGAACTGGCGAGTCTTACCCTGTCCTACCAAATCAACCAAATACTGTGCAGCAGGATCCTTGATGAGTAGATCCTATATCTGGTCTTTTATGGTGGTAGCTACTTCACTCCCCCTTAGGGTGGCAAGTACATTAGTAACATGATTAGTCTTCCCATTTCGGTACTCTAGGTTGAAGTGAAACTCCGTTGTGCGTTCCTTCCACCTTGCCTGTCGACCATTCAGCTTCGGCTGTCATAAAATGGCTAATAGCTATGTTGTTTTTCTTGACCATGAATGGGTTCCTAGTAGATAGTGCCTCCAAAGGCGTAAGCAATGAACGATAGCCATTAATTCTTTCTCGTGGGCGGCATAGCACAGCTTTGCGTCCTTCAGCTTTCGGCTCTCGTATGCTACGGGATGCCCTTCTTGTAGGATGACTCCACCAAAGGCATAGTCAGAGGCATTTTTTTGTACCTCGAATGGCTTGGCCAAATCAGGGAGGGGCCAAGACGAGGTTACTAGAAATAGCCGCTTTCAATGCGTTGAAGACCTCAGCTCGCCTGGGTCCCCAATCCCTAATCCCAAGGTGTGACCTTCTTGAGAAGTTCTGTCACTGGTACTCCGCTGAGGGAGTAATTTTTCAAAAATCACCAATAGAAGTTGCATAGGCCAAGGAACGCCCTCAAGACGTGGATATCCTTAGGAGGTGGCCAATCCGTGATAGCCTGAATCTTCTGTTTGTCCATCTTGATCCCCCTTCCTCAATGACATGTCCGAGGAAGTCAATTTGTTTTTTAGCAAAGGAGAACTTGGATAGCTTTGCATATAATTTGTGCTCCCGCAATCGGGCTAGGACCTTCCGCAAATGCTCTAGGTTTTCCAGTGTCTGGCTATATACCACAATGTCATCCAAGTAGACCACCATGAATTCATCACTATATTCTCGGAAGGCTTAGTTCATCAGGGTGCAAAATGTGGGCTTGTGCGTTAGTCAAGCCTAATGGCATAACCAGGAAGTCGTATGACCCGTATCTTGTCACGTAGGTCGTTTTGTGTTCATCACCCTCTGCAATCCAAACTTGCCAATAACATGTCCTCAGGTCTATTTTGGTGAACACTATCGCACGACCCAGTCTATCGAACAAGTCTGCCATTAGCACAATAGGGTACTTGTTGTTCACGGTGATTTTGTTTAGAGCCCGATAATCCACACAAAGTCGTAACCTGCCATCATGTTTCTTTTGGAATAGCACAAGGACCCCTATGGGGACTTGGAGGGCACGATGATCCTTGTGTCTAGCATTTCCGTCAACTGTCTCCGAAGTTT
The DNA here is from genome assembly GCA_002018475.1 of Nicotiana obtusifolia. Lineage (NCBI taxonomy): Eukaryota > Viridiplantae > Streptophyta > Magnoliopsida > Solanales > Solanaceae > Nicotiana > Nicotiana obtusifolia. The sequence goes on along the minus strand of MCJB01047960.1, from coordinate 76,961 downwards.
GGTGAGTTCGGGTTGTGACATTCTGTACGGCGCTCGGGCGGGTGGTTTCGCACCCGGCACCAACTCAATCTCATGGTCCACAGTGCGCCTAGGTGGGAGTCGCTTTGGCATGTCTTATGGCATGACGTCTTCAAATTCCAGTAGCAGCTGCTTCACGAGTGCAGGAACAGGACCCGATGAGCATTCGATACTTGGAGGGCACAAGGTACTTTCTTGTTTAAGAGGACTCCTCTCATCCGCCTTCTTTTTCCCTTTCTTGGTGATTGGGCAGGGGTCCTTCTACTTACGAATACCAGCACTGGTTCCCGTTAAGGTCTCAAAAATAGAGCCAACAATTACATTAGAGGCACTTACTGGTTCGGTCTGGTCTTCACCATCTGCGTTGTCATCAGTCAGCCCAGTCGAGTTCTAGCTTGTGTGGTTTCTCGGTCTTCCTTATTTGATCGCATCAGAGAGCGTAGTATGAGGGTCCCCATTTGCTTTTCCTTAAGGACACGGTTCACCATGGTGATGCTAGTGAGGTTACTATTAGGGATGATAGGGTGTTGTGGATGTAGGGTTCGATTTTTGTGCCCAATACGGATGGGATACATGAGTTTATTCTTGAGGAAGCCCACAGCTTACGGCATTCCATTCATCCGGGTGCCGTGAAGATGTATTAGAACTTAAGGCAGCACTACCTGTGGAGGAGGATGAAGAAAGACATAGTGGGGTTTGTAGCTTAGTGCCTAAATTGTTAGCAAGTGAAGTACGAGCATCAAAGACCGGGCGGATTGCTTCAGAGGCTTGAGATTCCGAAGTGGAAATGGGAGCATAGCACAATAGATTTTGTAGTTGGACTCCCACAGACTTTGAGGATGTTTGATGCTATTTGGGCGATTATGGATCGGTTCACCAAGTCCGCGCACTTCATTCCAGTTGGGACTACTTATTCTTCGGAGCGGTTGGCTGAGATCTACATTTTTGAGATTTTTCGCCTTTACGACGTGCCAGTGTCCATCATTTCAGATTGGGGCACGCAGTTTACATTGCAGTTTTGAAGAGCAGTGAAGCGAGGGTTAGGCACACAGGTTGAGTTGAGTGCAGCATTCCACCCTCAGACAGACGGACAGTCCAAGCGCACTATTCGGATATTAGAGGATATGCTACGCGCTTGTGTCATAGATTTTGGGGGTTCTTGGGATCAGTTTCTGTCGCTTTCCGTGTTTGCCTACAAGAACAGCTACCAATCGAGCATTCAGATGGCTCCGTATGAGGCTTCGTATGACAGACGATGTCGGTCTCCGATGGGATGGTTTGATCCAGGTGAGGCTAGGATATTGGGTACTGACTTGGTTCAGGATGCTTTGAACAAGGTTAAATTGATTCAAGATCGGCTTCGCACGGTGCAGTCTAGACAGAAGAGTTACGTCGATCGGAAGGTTCATGATGTTGCCTACATGGTGGGGGAGAAGGTATTACTCAGAGTATCATCTATGAAGGGTGATATGAGGTTCGGAAAGAAGGGCAAGTTGAGCCCTTGGTTATTGGCCATTTGAGATGCATGAGAGGATTTGAGGTGGCTTACACACTTGAATTGCGGCCTAGTCTATCGAGTGTTCATCCAGTATTTCATGTTTCCATGCTCCAGAAGTATGTCGGTGATACGTCTCATGTTTTGGACTTCAGCACGATTCAGTTAGATGGTGATATGACTTATTATGTGGAGCCGGCAGCCATTTTGTATCGGCAGGTTCGAAAGTTGAGGTCAAAGAACGTAGCTTCAGCGAAAGTGCAGTGGAAATGCCAGCCAGTTGGGGAGGCTACATGGGAAACCTAGTGGGAGATGCAGAGCAAATATCCACACTTATTTGAGACTCCAGGTATGATTATATACCCGTTCGAGGACGAATGTTTGTTTAAAAGAGGGAAAATATAATGACCCGGTCTGTCGTTTTTAGTATTATAGCCCTGTTTCCCCATTCACTGCTTATTCTATGACCAATTGTTGCTATGTAACTTGTTGGGGTAGTTGGTTTGGTTCCGGGGATGTTTCGGAATGAATTGGGACACTTAGTTCGAAGGTGGGGAGTTCCGATAGCTCCGTATAGTTATATTGGACTTAAGAGTGTGTTCGAATATTGATTTGGAGGTCAATAGATGATTTTGGCTTGAAATGGCAAAAGTTGGAAAATTAGAAGTTTGGAAAGTTGAGAAGTTTGGCCGAGAGTTGAATTTGTGGTTACTGGACTCGAATATTTGTTTCGGAAATTGGAATAGGTCTGTTATGTTATTTATGAATCGCGTGCAAAATTTGAAATCAATCGGAATTGATTTGTTAGGTTTCAACATTGATTGTAGAAGTTGGAAATTTGTTAGTTTCATTAGGCTTGAATTGGGGTGCGATGTTGTTTGATGTGATTTGAGGCCTTAACTAAGTTCGTATCATGTTTTTAGGACGTGTTGCCATATTTGGTTGAGGTCCCCGGGTCCTCGGGAAAACTTCAGATGATTAACGCATCAAATATTGAAATTAAGAAATGGCCGAGGAGTTTTGGACTGGTGTGATTGCACCTGCGAAGGATTTGGTCACAGGTGCACGACCGCAGAAGCGAGGGAATGATCGCAGATGCAATCTGGAAAGGATTAGGCAGTGGTCGCAGGTGCGAGGTCTCTTTCTGCACCTATGAGGTCGAAAATGCGGAGAAGGGTCGCAGGTGCGAGGTCTGGAAGTGAGCCTGGGGAGCGCAGGTGCGGACCCTTGGATTCGCAGGTGCGAAAGCACCGCGCAGAATACATATTGTAGGATTTCGGTGTTTTTTTGCCATTTTGGACTTCTAAAGCTCGGTTGGGCGCAATTTGTGAGAGGAGATTCACGAGAACACTTGAGGTAAGCCACTTTTTATTATTTTCATTCAATAACATTGAATTTCCCACCTAGTTTACGTGCTTTTAAGGTGTAATTTTTGGAGTTTTGGGCTAGGGATAAGAATATATGAATTGGGGATTTGAGTGGCAGTTTTAGTGTCAGAATTTGATAAATTTGGTATGGTTGGACTTGTGGTTGAATGAGCGTTCGGATTTTGTAACTTTTGTCGGATTTAGAGACGTGAGCCCCAGGGTTGACTTTTTAGTTGAATTTTTGACTTTGACTAAATACTTAGCATTTTTTTCATATAGAATTGATTCCTATAGTTTGTGTTGATTGTATCGAGTTGTTTGTGGCTAGATTCGAGGCGTTCGGAGGCCGATTTGCGTGGCAAGGGCTTAGTGGAGGAGATTTACACAACCTAATGTAATTAACACTTCTAAACTTGGTCCTGAGGGTACGAATCCCTGAATTTCGTGTTATGTGATTGGTGTTGAGGTGACGCACATGTTAAGTGACGGCGTGTGGCTGTGCACCATAGAAATTGAGATCATGTTGATTCCGTGGTACTGTGTAGTCGTTAGACCTTGAAGCCATTCATGTGATCTCTATGTGTTAGAGTAATTGAGCTACTGGTTCATGTTAGAAATCATGTAGACTATGTGTTTTATCCTGTTGAGACCACCAGTGTGGTCATTTCTGCCGTTGAATGATTTGCTTAGATAACAATTTTGTACTCAGTCACATCCATTATTTGCATATCATATCTCAGTCTAAGTTACTATTATTGTTGTGTTATATATCATTGTTTGGGCTAATTGACATGAGATTTGTGAGCCCGAGAGATTGGAGAGACTGATGACTGAGTTAGGGCCTGAGAGCGTGCTGTGAATGAGATATGTGGATCGTGTTGCATGCCGTAACAAGCCTTAAGGCTATGTGTGGATCAGAGTGCATGACGCAACAGGCTTTATGGCTATATGTGGACCAGGTTGTGTGCCACAATATGCCTTATGCCTATATGCGGATCAGGTTGCGTGTCGCAACAAGCCTTAAGGCTATACATGGATCGGGCTGTATGCCGCAATAGGCACCGTATAGTGATGGGCGACTGAGTGTGACGAGCGAGAATTGAGACAGTCAGATTGAGTACTCTGAGAGTGTGAGTACGTGAGGTTTTCATTGTGTTGCATCAAATACAATATGCATATTGACATGTAGATATAGAGATGTCATATTCCTCACATCAGTCACACTTGGCTTATTTTATCTGTGTTGAGCTTAACTGTTAAACCTGGAAGCGTGTCTACATTTCCTGTACTGTGATTGAACAGATAATGAGTTTTATTGGAGATATTATTGTCCTATTTCCTGTCATTTTTGGACTGCTAAACTCTGTATTTGTACTATATTAGTTGAGCTCATCACTGCTTTCACCCTAAAGGTTAGTTTTGTTACTTCTAGAGTTGGTTGTACTCATGCTACACTCTGCAATTGTTGAGCAGATCTAGGTATTTCGGGGCACGGTGATTTCTGATTTCTTGAGGTTTATCAGTTCGGAGATTTTCGAGGTAGTTATTTGGGCGTCCGGACCTTGACTCTCCTCCTTTCAATTTTAGTTTTCTTTTATATATGTTCTACCTTCCTAGATAGTGTCTTAGCAGTCATACCACGTTTTTTTTGTATAGATGCTCATGTACTCAGTGACACCCAGATTTTCGGAGAATATTGTATTGAGTCACAATATTTTTCGTATCAGTATTTATGAGATTGTACTCTTAAACTAATTTTGTTATGTTCTCAAACTTAAAGAATGAGTGGTTTGTTGTGGTTGTCGGCTTGCCTAGTATTGCAATAGGCGCCATCATGACAAGTTAGATTTTGGTCGTGACAGTATATTGCCTAATCTTGTGAGAAGTGATGTATATATGAGGTGACGAGCGTATATATGACTGCTATGTATGATTGCTGACGAGACAATATTTAGGTGGTACTATGCCTTTATTTGGATATTGTGCATCGTTCTATCATGATTTAAATTTTTGTATGACTACGTGAGTTTTGTGAATCATGCCAGAGATCATGTGTAAGTGTTGAATTCCTATTGAGCATGATGTTTGTTGTTGTATGGCATATCCGCCTTATTTGAGCTGTAGTTGTGCACTCACACATGTATATACCTTTGCATGCTATTTTCTTCAGTCCATGAGTATGTGATTTGATATTCGTTATTCGTATACATCTATTCTTTTATATTCCTTGTGTGTGATAGACTAGATTGGCAGCATATGAGTGATCCGTGCGGGATGAGTTATTTTGGCACGTGAGTTATCCGTGCAGTATTATGATTATGGCGCGTGAGTTACCCATGCAGTTGTTACTATTGGCACGTGAGTTGTTCATGTAGTGTGTGGATAAAGATACATCTCCCTAGGATCACCCTCTCTTGTTTCTATTTTAATGGTGTACCCGTAGGTTGTGAGAAACAGACGGGTTTCTTGTTGTCATGGTTATGGAAAAGTGATCCTTGGTTGGACGTTGCATCTTTTCTCTATTTGCAAACTCCTTGGATGTATACATGATTTTACTACATATCTTCTCTATATGCTAGCTCCATAATGCATACATGAATTTATGCATATCTTCTCTATATGCTACCATACTTGATGAGATGAGACACGGTACAATCTTATCTATATACGAATCCATGTGACTTGACTTGTTTAATAATGCATATCTTCTCCATATGCAATTGTTGAAGGATTAATTGAGTAATCAAGTATATCTTCGCTATATGCATTTGTTGAAGGATTAATTGATATTTCATTCATATGTCCTCTATATGCAACTGTCGAGGAATTATCTGGTACTTTATGCATATCCTCTCTATATGCAGCTGTGGAAGGATTATTTGATACTTTACGTATATCTTCTCTATATGCAAGCTTGATGATTTACTGATGTTGGATGCATATCTTCTGTATATGCTGAGTTTTTGAACTGGAACAGTATTTGGGCATATCTTCTTAATATGCATATGTTGATGTATTATTTGATATCAGAAGCATACATTCTTTACATGTTGAATTGTCAAGAGACTTGTGCACACCTTTCTATGTGCGTTGTGCGATACATGTATTTCCTATTTAGACTTTGTTAGTGCGCTAGGTAGACGGATATATTATTGATTTGCGTGTGTGTAAATAATTATTAAATTAGTTCATCGACTTATAACTTAGAAAATTAACGTAGATGGATGAATATAAAAGACAAAACGTCTCGACCTATATCGATTAATCTGTGTCATGCATTATTAGTTATGAATGAATGAAATTTAGAACACTAAACTTTTTTGACATGTATGTATCACAAATTAAAAAAATGAAAGAAGCTTTTAGCATTATGACAATCATATATAAGTAAACATGTTAATATGAAAATCAACTAAACATATTTAAAATAGAATACTATTGGTTTACCAATTCATCCACTGATCAAATTTTCGTGCGGAGTATTGATAAAGAGATCTCATAAGGCATGCACGCTGTCACGACCCAAAATCCCAACCCGGTCGTGATGGCGCCTCTCATGAAGACAAGGCCAGCCAATCCAAACTAACTTCATTTTCACAGTTAAATAATACGAAAATAATATAAGTATGGTTTAATAACAGTAAATTGCGGAAAAAATATAGTAAACCATCCCGACTACAGCCCTCAGATCGGGGTGTCACAAAGTCATGAGCCACTAATGAAATCCTAATAGTAAAATAACTATTACAAAATCTCTGGCACAATTGTTTGAAGAAAGTGGAAACAACAAAATAAAAGAGATACGGGCTGCGAACGCCAACAGCTACTTCGTAATCTCTGAATCACCACCCTGACAATAGTAGTGGTCAGTACCTCGGGGTGGAACCGATAACGCCTGAATCTGCACACACGGTGCAGGGAGTAATGTGAGTACTTCCAACTCAGTGAGTAATAAATATAAATAATGACGGAAAGTAAGAAACACATAAGACTTAGAGCAATCCACGATGGAATAGTAAAAACATGTAACATCTCAAATAGATAACGTGAAGTAAATGGAAACAACACCAACACAACCAAAAATGCAATGCGATGCAATGCAATGCAATGCAAGTCATGACTATCGTTGCGGCGTGCCACCCGTTCCCTGGGTACCCGACACTTACTGTGGGGGTTCAGTAGCGCAATATCTCGTGACGGCGTGTCACCCGATCCATGCACATTACATCTCATGGCGGCGTGCCACCCGATCCATTTAAATCATTTGAAAATATTATTTAAGTTTCAAAACTGAGTTTATGAAATGAATCAATGCAGCAACAATACCCCTGAAGGGTTCACATAGCCGGCGAGATGCCAAATAATACCCCTGAAGGGTCCACATAACCAGCGAGATGGCAAATAATACCCCTGAAGGGTCCACATAACCGGCGAGATGCCCAAGTATGATTTAGTATACAATGACAAATACCCCTGAAGGGTTCACATAATCGGCGAGATGCCCGAATATGATAATATCAATGAGTTTCAATCAATTACTTAGTAAAATCATCATTCGGGATGGACCAAGTCACAATCCCCAGTAGTAAACGACAGAACATAGCACTACGATGTGCAAATCCGGGGTTTCAAACCCTCAGGACATCATTTAAGAGCATTACTCACCTCAAACTGGCTAAATCCTTAGCCTGCGACGCCTTTTCCCTTTGAATTGGCCTCCACGTGCGTCGAATCTATCCAAATTCAGAACAATTACGTCACAATATGTTGAGGGAATAAAACCCAAGCAAAAACAATCGAATTTACTAAGAAATCCCGAAATTAGCAAAACCCGAGCCCCGGGCCCACGTCTTGAAATTCAGTACTTTTCTCCCCAACGGGTTCCTTATCTTCTCACGAGTTCAACCATATAAAATTTGTCGAATTCCGACACCAGATCGACCTCTAACCCTCACACCTAAGCCTTAGGGTTTTCCACTATTTTCCGAACTTAAATCACCAATTAATTGCTAAAAAATAGTGATAAACTAAGGTAATTCCTCCAAAATTGAGTTAGGAATACTTACCCCGATGTTTCTCTTGGAAACCCTCCAAGATTTGCTTCAAAACTTGTTTCAATCCGAGCTCTCTAGCTCCAAATGTATTTAGAATGGTCAAACCCCCTTCTTTAAGAATTTACACGAGATAATCTCCTTTGGATATGGTTTTGAAGTTGATTTGCTGTGATTCTATGGTGTTTGGAGGTGTTCCTCTTCGTGGGTAACGAATATGGGTCTTGTAGGGCAATGAGCATGAGTTCTATTTAAATAGCATCAAAAATCGGGTTAAAACACCCCTGTCAGGTCAAAAATGCGATTTTCTATGTGAAAAATGCGGTTCGCATTTCACCTTTGCGGTTCGCATCTTTGGTCGCAAACCTCGCCCCAAGTTCTGTCTCGGTTTGCAATTTCTGTGTCAAAAATGCGGTTCGCATAGCTGATTTGCGGTCAATCTGCGATCGCAGATTTGACGTTTCTGCAGATTATTTCCTTGACACGAAAATTGGCATAACTTTCTCATACGATGTCCGAATTGGACGATTCTTTTTGCTATGGCTCCGAAATTTCGATACGGATCGAATGCTTCAATTAAAACTGAATTTGGAGTCCATTTGCATAATATTATACCACTTATTCTTGAAGATACGACATCGACACATTCTTGAAATGCCAAAGTTAAACCCCATCAACCATCCAAAATCCATTCGAGGCCCTCAGGACTTCAACCAAACATGCCAACATGTCCCATAACATTATTCAAACTTGTTCCAACCTTTGGAACATTCAGAACAATATCAACACCAATTCACGTTGGATTCAAGCCTAAGGTTTATCAAAATTCTCTAAGTCGCTATTTTGATCTAAACCCGACCAAGCCACGTCCGAATGACCTGAAATTTTGCACACAAGTCATAAATCACATATCGAAGCTACAGCAACTTTCGAAATTCCATTCTGACCATCGGATCAAAATCTCGCCTATCAACTAGAAATCGCCAAAATTCTAACTTCTCCAATTCAAGCCTAATTCTACACGGAACCTCCAAAACTAATTCCGATCACACTCCTAAGTCATAAATCATCTCCCGAAACTAACCGAATCATCGAATTCACATCTGAGCCTTCTAACTCATAAGTCAACATACAGTTGACTTTTACAACTTAAGCCTTCTTGAAAGAGACTAAGTGTCTCATTTCTTACCGATTTCACTCCGAATGCAACTTACTCAACTAAATTACCTAAAACACTAACAACGAGGCATAATGATACAGAAATTGGGGGAATACGGAGCAGTAACCCATGAGACGATTTACCCGGTCGTCACATTCTCCCCCTCTTAAACCAACGTTCGTCCTCGAACGGGTCAAGAGACATACCTGAAGTTTCAAATAGGTGAGGATATCTGCTCTGCATCTCCCGCTCGGTTTCCCAAGTAGCCTCTTCCACAGTCCGACCTCTCCATTGGACTTTCAGCGAAGCTATCTCCTTGGACCTCAACTTCCGAACCTCACGATCCAAAATTGCCAGTGGCTCCACCTGATAGGTCAAATTGTCATCCAACTAAATCATGCTGAAGTCCAAAATGTGATACAGGTCCCCAATATACTTTCGGAGCATAGAAACATGAAACACTGGGTGTACACTCGACAGACTAGGTGGCAAAGCAAGCTCATTAGCCACCTCCCCAACTCGCCGAAGTACTTCAAACGGCGCAATGAACCTAGGACTCAATTTTCCTTTCTTCCCGAATCTCATAACACCTTTCATTGGCGAAACTTTCAGCAAGACCTTCTCGCCAACCATGTAAGACACGTCCCGAACCTTTCTATCGGCATAACTCTTTTTCCTCGACTGTGCTGTACGAAGCCTCTCCTGGATTACCTTCACCTTTTCTAGAGCATCTTGAACCAAGTCAGTCCCCAATAGCCTAGCTTTGCCGGGCTCAAAACAACCAACCGGAGATCTACACCGTCTCCCATACAGAGCCTCGTACGGATCCATCTGAATGCTTGTCTGATAGCTGTTATTATAAGCGAATTCTGCAGGAGGCAGAAACTCATCCCATGAATCTCTGAAATCAATAGCACATGCACGCAACATGTCCTCCAGTATCTGAATGGTACGTTCGGACTACCCATCCGTCTGAGGATGAAATGCTGTGCTCAATTCCACCTGAGTACCCAACTTCCTCTGCACGACTTTCCAGAACTGCGAGGTGAACTGAGTACCTCTATCAGAAATGATAGAAACTGGAACACCATGCAGCCGAACAATCTCTCGGATATAAATCCTTGCCAACCGTTCTGAAGAATAGGTAGTACACACAGGAATAAAGTGCACGGATTTGGTCAGCCGATCCACAATCACCCAAATAGCATCAAACTTTTTCAAAGTCCGCGGGAGTCCAACAAAAAAGTCCATAGTGATTCGCTCCCATTTTCACTCAAGAATAGCTATCTGCTGAAGCAAACCACCCGGTCTCTGATGTTCATATTTTACTTGCTGACAGTTGAGACATCGAGCTATGAATCCCACAATGTCTTTCTTCATTCTTCTCCACCAATAATGTTATTTCAAGTCCTGATACATCTTTGCGGCACCCGGATGGATGGAATACCGCGAGCTACGGGCCTCCTCCAGGATCAATTCCCGAAGACCATCCACATTGGGTACACAAATTCGATCCTACATCCTTAACACCCCATCGTCGCCGATGGTCACATCTTTAGCATCATTATGCTGAACTCTGTCCTTAAGGACAAGCAAATGCGGATCGTCATACTGACACTCCCTGATGCGATCATATAACGAAGATCGAGAAACCACGCAAGCCAACACCCGGTTAGATTCCGAGATGTCTAATCTCACCAGCCTATTAGCCAAGGTCTGGACATTGACTGCGAGAGGTCTCTCTCCAACTGGAATGTATGCCAAACTCCCAATACTCACTGCCTTTCGGCTTAAGGCATCGGCCACCACATTGGCCTTTCCCGGATGGTATAGTATAGTAAGATCGTAATCCTTGAGTAATTCTAACCATCTCCGTTGTCTCAAATTTAGATCTTTCTGCTTGAACAAATGTTGAAGGCTACGATGATCAGTGAACACTTCACAAGATACGCCATACAAGTAGTGCCTCCAAATCTTTAGAGCATGAACTATTGCAGCTAGCTCCAAATCATGCACGGGGTAGTTCTTCTCATGAGGCTTCAACTGAAGAGAAGCATAAGCAATAACTCTACCCTCCTGCATTAGTACACAACCTATACCAATTCTTGAGGCATCACAATATATGGTATACGAACATGAGGCTGATGGTAGAACCAATATTGGAGCTGTGGTCAAGGCTGTATTGAGCTTCTGAAAGCTCTCCTCGCACTTGTCCGACCATACAAATGGAACACCCTTTTGAGTCAATTTGGTCAAGGGCGATGCGATGGATGAGAATCCCTGAACAAACCGGCGATAGTAGCCTGCCTACCCAAGAAAGCTACGGATCTCTGTGATTGAGGACGATCTAGGCCAACTCTGGACCGCCTCTATTTTCTTTGGATCAACCTGTATACCCTCGCTGGACACCACGTGCCCCAAGAAAGCCACTGAATTGAGCCAAAACTCACACTTGGAGAATTTTGCATAAAGCT
>MCJB01047960.1:33695-58261 GCA_002018475.1 Nicotiana obtusifolia | reverse complement strand
TATATATATATATATATATATATATATATATATATATATATATATATATGCTAATTTATGAGTTTTTTTAACACTATATGTAGGTAAATAATCCAAATTTTGGTGTAAATAAATTTTTGAAAGACATATCTTGGGGACCTGAGCTTCAGGTCACAACGATGTCTAAGTACGTAGTGAATAGTTACAAGTTTCATACGGAGGATTGCTCTAAGAATAAAAAAATAAATAACAGCGGGGTGTGGGTTAAAGGTGATGAGGGCAATCAAGTTGGAGACATTGATTATTATAATATGGTCAAAGAAATCTTACAAGAGTTAGTAAAGTACACCAGCAATACAACATAATTGAGGTTAGTCATACAAGGGAGTATGATCGCTATGATCCTTTCATAATTGCACAGAATGTTAGACAAGTGTATTATGCCCCTTATCCATGGTGGAGGAGTACGTTCGATTTTGTGGGTGGTAATCAAAACTAATCCTGTAGGTAGGGTAGAAATCGAGAATGTGTTAGATATTACATATCAAAATGATATCTCAAGTGTTTACTAAATAGTGGATGATCAGTTAGAAAATGATTTGGAGCATCCTGAACGCATATTAGAAGAAGTTGATATAAATGAAGTAACAACTATAGAAAATGAGGATGAAGAATCAACTGATAAAATTGAAACAAGTGATGATGAAGAATCCTTGGATGAGAAAGAATACGTCGAGGAGGATTCACAAGTTGATTTTTTAAAGCACTCTCATGTTATAACTAGTTACTTATTTTGTCATTGTAAATATATATTATATTATGCAGATGGCAGGAAAGGGCCAAAGTAACAATGTTCCGAGTAGTTCTCAGGGTCAAGAAAAACCTAGAAAGGCAAGGAGGAGGGTAGATTATGTGGATAGCACTAATCCTTATTTCCAGCCGCTTCACAAATGCGTCCTTCAATGCAAATGTGTTTTCCTCCACCACAGGGCTATACTAAGTTGCCACAGCAGAACCAGGTGTATGCTTTCATGCAAACACTAGGTCTTCCATCACAGGTCCATAGGACTGTACGTTTGTCATATAGTCCAGCTGCCTCACATCAACATAGATAGCAACCATCTGTAACGCAGCCTTGTGGAGCACAACAATCCATATCATAACCACATGGATCACAACCATCTATATTACAGCCACATGGATCACAGCCATCTATATTGCAGTCGCAGGGATCAGAACCTTCTTCATCATCTACTCCTTCCATTTTACGACTTCGCCTGCGAGACCGTAGTTCTAAGCCCCCCTCTACACCATCTACACATGCCTCTAATACACATGATGACGATGATGATCCCGAGGTAGTGCATTATGCTGATCATCATAGGCCCTGAGGGGAATGAGTAAGAGTTATTTGTTATTTTTTCATTTATTGTTTTATAATATTTTAGCTAATATTTTCATGTGTTTTTATTGCTATATTGCAGGTTAAAACCAGGAAAGCAAACTACGAAGATAATCACTAATGCCATTTGCAAACTTTATGATAGCCCCTATGCGACTTGGAGTGATTTTTCATACTCACTGAAGCACCTAATTTTCAATCAGCTTAAGGTATAAATGTTCTTTTAATCAGTTTTAGAATTTATAGTTATCATGTTTCCATATAATATTTAACTTTTGATATGCAAAGTAAGTGTGTATGGGAAGATCGCTATAGCGAGGCAGGGGCTAGAAATTTTCAGTATAAAGTCCGCAAGAGATTGGCCGATTATTTCGCATATGGTAGAAAGAAGAACAAGAGGCCTAGCTGGTGTCTACAACATTTATGGAATGATTTATTAAGGCAATGGCAGGCCGAGGAGTTCTTAAAGAAGAGGGAACAAGGAAAGAAAGCCCGCTCATCCAAGAGAGGTTCTATTCACGCTGGGGGTGCTATCATCATTGGGACAATAATAAGGCGATTGGTAATTTGTTAAATTATTACGATTTTAATTTTCTAAGTATATCAATTCTACTTATTTACCAAATTAATTTGTTTTCAGGAAAAAATAGTATGGGCGTCCACTACAACAAGATGAGCTATTCAGGGAGACACATATCTTGAAGAAGAAGAATGACGCGGATGCAGATAAGTGGGTCGAGGACCGGGCAGAGACTACATATGTAAGCTTCCGAATTTCCTTAACAGTTATAATTTACTTTTACAAGACTTTTTAAATACTAATTTAATTTAAAATAACCTAGGGTTACTATCAAAGTACTGTGGAGGAGTTCATTCGTAGTCAGCCAACTGGTGAATCGGACGAACTAACCCAACCTTTGGACAAGGATGCTGAAAGAATCTGGTTGGAGGTTGTTGGTGGTCCAAAAAAGGGTAAGGTATACGGGCTTCATGAGAAATCGTTCCATCGCTACAGGTATAGAACGCAAGGAATAGGGACTTCCTCACAGGGAGAGGCACTTAATAGGGAAACCCTCACACCTACAACGGCCAAGGAAATAGATAGGCTTCGAGATGCACAATTCCTTGGTATGCAAGCTCAAATCAGATCTCTCCTAGCTACTAGAGCTTTTCTATTGCCCCGGTCTCGTAAGTCATCCCCAGAGGCCCAACCTCCACATGATCGTTCGACTGTCCTCCACGTTATCGATCTGCCCATCCTCCACATGATCGTTCTCATCGTCTTCTAGATGAAAGTTCATCAAGTAGCAGGGATGAAGTACAGAATACCCCATTGAACAGTACTTTGATATACTTTTAACTAGTTTATTTGAATTTTTAAATACATTGAACTTATTTTGAATTAGTATGAACTATTTTGGATGCTTATAGTCTTTGTTACTATTTTGATTGGTTGATATGGTTTTAAAAGATGTTTGGTTGGATATGATTGTTGGAGATGCTTGAAAAGGATGTATGGGTGGAGAATTTGGGGTTATTGGTTGTTTTAAATATGTTTTTCCTTTTGCTAGGTGGTGTACCTACCAAAATAAGCTTTTTCTGAAAAATTTATTCCCAGAAAACCGACCGACTTCGGAAGCTAAACATTAAAAAATTAAATTTTTAAATACCGGCCGATGTTAGTCGGTAAACTCACGTAAATTACCACAATTCAACAACACCGACCAATATCGTTTGGTAAATTGGCTAAGAACCCAGGAAAACCAAATTTACCGACCATCGTTGGTCGGTTACCTATTTTAATTAATAAAAATCATAAAGAATTTTACATTACTGTCACGATCGAAAATTCAACTAGTCGTGATGGACCTAACCCAAGCCGCTAGCTAAGAAAATTATCCATAAACACAATCCAAATGAGATCAACAGGAAATAAATGTTGAAATAACTGAATTCTTAGACAATAACCCAAGGACTGGTAGTACGTACGATTTAGAATTACAAAACTGATAGGAAAATGATACAACATCTGTTTGAAATGTGTATAAACAGAATTTCAAATCTAGAACTACCAAGAACAAGTGGTAGCGGTAATTGGAACGTAGGTACATCTTTAATTCAAGCTCCCTCTATTCACAGCAACATTAGCTCCAAGATATTTACGCTAGGTGTTGAAGTGTAGTATGAGTACAACCGACCCCATGTACTAAATAAGAAACAAACCTAACCTCAGGTTGAAAGCAGTGATGAGCTCGAAAATGGTAAGAGTCCAACACCAATAGCCAATAACAACTCGTAATAATAAAAATGAATGCAGTAAAAGTAATAACTCAAATGATATTATTTTCAGCTTGTTCGCAGATTCAAAAAAGTAGACATGCTTTTCAGGTATAACAGTAAAATCCAAATCTTTCACCGGAATCACCTAAATATGAGTATATCAGAAAACTGGGATTTTTCCCAATCTTTCAACAACATACAAGACATTTCATTATTAGATAGCATGAGGGAAGTACATCTCTATGCATGCATGTCAATATGCATGTCAAGTCATCAATTATCATATTCCGTCTAGCATGAGGAATATACGTCTCTATGCACACATGTCAAATGTACATGTCAAATCATGAATGTCACAATATTTTCTAGCATGAGGAAAATGCATCTCTATGCCTACATGCCAAGTATGCATATCAAATGAATGATTTCACGGTGAAATCACTCAGCACTGTACGAGTGCCTGGCTCATAAGTCCCTATCCAAAGCATGTGTATTTATATCATTGTGTCTGCGCTCACTGCTGGTATGTCAGACTCCGGAGGGGTGGATCCTGCCTAAGCGCTAATCAAAATCGTATAAGGCCTTCTGCGGCATGCAGCCCGATCCACAATAATAAAAAGCCAATAAGGCATGGTGCGGTGTGCAACCTGATCCACTATAATAATAATAATAGTAATAAAGCCAATATGGCCTATTGCGGTGTGCAGCCCGATCCACAATAACACTCTCAAGACGACTCTACGGCCCACCTCAGTCATCAACCTCTCAAGTCTCAAGGGCTCACAATCTCATACCACTTAGCCCAAAACTCCACATATGGTAAACCAATGATAACGTGCGATGTAACGATGAATGATGAACAAAGACTGAGATATGATATGCAAATGATGAATCATGACTGAGTGTATAATTATAGTTAAATCATGAAGGATAACGCGATAAACTGAACACATTAGATTAGCGCGTAAATCGTAAAATGAGAACTTACTTGTTCTCATAGCGGAAGATGGATGAACCACAGCTGGAGTTACTGGTCGGCGGTGGTTGTCACGGTGTGTTGGAGCAACCCCCTATATCACAATTTAAATCCCTCGTCTGATATGGGAGAAGAGAGCATGGAAAATTACTATTTAGAGTGTTTTTTATTGTACACAGTAAGTGTACTTATATAGGAAATATTAGGGTTAACTAATAACCCTATTGGGCCTTAAAGCACCCTTATGGATGGACCCAATTTTTCTACATCTCCCAGTCACACATAATGGGAGTGCTCATCAATCATTCATACAGGGAAGTAGACCATACGACCAGCATAATGTGAGAGCTAAGTGCTATATATCTGTTAGGAGTATATGGCCTCTCGTCGATCAAACCTGCAAGAAGATCATAAAGTATGCAGTACCCTAGATTATATAAATCATATTTGATATAGTTCCAAAATCGCATATATCGTTTTTTCCTGTATTCACAATCATAACTCATAAGTTATAATTGGTGCACCAGTGAATACAAATAAATGAGATTCCATCATTGATCTTTCTCTTCTCACGATCCCCATAACATTAGTATGACTGACTTTCTAGATATGCTACGCTAGACCGAATCTGTGTACATGGTCTTTTGGAAACACACTAAGATAGCTAACATCACATTAAGTCTCAAGTATCTGATCGGAGTCTCTAAGGGTAAAAAATCTTGAGCCATCATAAAAGCTCTGGGTCTGACACAACAATAAGTTGAATTGACATATGTTAACCCAATTGGTTGATATAAGCACACATGGTATGAAACACGTGCTACAATATTTTCTCTTTTTTCTCAAGATCATATGTCTTTATCTCATAAAGAATGTAGTACATATGATATTTAGACACCATAAGTATCTAAATTAGAGTTCCTTGATCTACAAAATCATATTTAACTCACATCTAGCTCACAAAGTAGACTAGGTGAACATTTTTCTCCCTAATGACCTTATGTCATTGTTTACGCGACATTCTGATTTTAAGCGAATAGCTCTCAAATTATCCTTATGATAATTTTGCTTAAAATCATGTCTTATCTCCTCACATCACTAAGCTAAAGAGGTGGTTTCCTGTGTGAGAAGGCCAACCTCTTGTATACCCGACATACTTATAAAAAAAGGACAAAGAATGCACATAACATTCAACAATATAAATATGTGTTTATGTAAATCAACTTTATTGATAATTAAAGAACATCAGTTTTGTGAACAGGGAAAAATGAATAACAAAATGAAGAATATCAAAGTCTACGCAAGCCTTGAGACCTAATATGTCTCACAAATGCATCTCTAGACAAAGGCTTGGTAAATGGATCTGCTAACATATCTTTTGTAGACAAATACTTCACAATCACTACCTTCCGTCTAATCATGTTTCTTCGCATAGTTATACTTGATATCTATATGTTTGGATTTATGATGAAACTTAAGGTTCTTAGTGGAGGATATTGCAGCCTTATTGTCATAATAGACTAATACTGGTTCAGTATTTTCAGTGATATCCAACAAGTGTTTCCAAGAACTTTTTCAACCAAATAGCTTCTTGTGCTGCTGATGCAAGAGCCATGTATTTGGCTTCCATCGTAGATAGTGATACACATAATTGTTTCTTACTACTCCATAATATGGCACCGTCACTGAGTAAGAAAACATATCCTGAGGTAGATTTCCTCTCGTCAAGATCTCTTCCATGATCAGCATCCATGTATCCAACTAATTGCAGATCCTTGCCGCCTTGGTAACAAAGGTCATAATCAGTAGTTCCTTTCATATATCTCATGATCCTCTTTACCGCTTGCCGATGTGCTAAACCTAGGTCGGTTTGATCTCTTCTTACCAAGCCAACTGCTTGACAGATATGAGGTCTAATGCATACCATAGCATACATTAGACTTCTGACTGCACTCCTACAAGGAACTCGGCTCATTCTTTTTGTCTTTTCAGGAGTCTTAGGACACATCTACTTCCCAAGGTATGGCCTCTACTGATATGAGTGTCAAGTGGCTACTGTTTTGAATATTGAATCGTTCAAGAACTTTTCTAATGTAATTTTCTTGTGAGAGATACAATAGTTTCATTGGAGGGTCTCTTGAAATCTTAACTCCAAGAATATATGCAGCTTCACCAATATCTTTCATCTCAAATTGGGATGATAACCATGACTTTATCACGGTCATAAACTCCTTATCATTTCCAGTTATAAGTATGCCATCTACATACAATGTTAAGATCACAAGCTTGTTTCTTTATCTCTTTTTATAAAAACAATGGTCTTCATCCATCATGGTAAAACCATTGGTAATAAGAACATTCTGAAAGCATATATACCACTGCCTTGAAAATTGTTTGAGGCTATAAATAGACTTCAAAAGTCTACAAACCTTTTGTTCATGGCCCTTTTCAATGAAGCACTCAAGTATGTTCCATAATCTAGTTCTCCATTGAGAAAGGCAGTCTTTACATCCATTTGACGTAATCAAGATCCAAGCTTGCAACAATAGCTACTACCAGGCGAACAGAGGTAAATCCTACAGCGGCGAGAAAGTCTCGTCGTAATCTATTCCTTTCTGCTATGTATACCCTTTCGCCACTAGTCGAGCCTTACATCTCTCAACTGTGCCATCATTCTTGAGCTTAAATTCGAGAACCCATTTGCTCCCAATTGCTTTGCGTCCTTCAGGGAGGTCAACTACTTCCCAAACTTTGTTGACTATGAGTATCTTATAAAGATACTTTTCTTTTTTCTCGGGCCCAATTTGCCATATTTATGAGAGGAATCATATGTAAAGGCATCACAACCCCAAGATCTTAATATACTTAGGTCGGGTTGTCTTCCAGTCTATAACTCATATTGAGTAGTATTAACTGATTTTGTAGGCACTTGGTTAAGTAGAAAGGTGGCAGTAAGCAATTCATCACCCAGTAACTAATTGGGAGGTTAGCTTGTGCCATCATTGACCTAACCATTTCAAGCAGAGTTCTGTTTCTTCTCTCCACAACGCCATTTTTTGTGGAGTATTTGTGATAGTCAGCTGATGAACTATTCCCTTTTCATCACATAACCCATTAAACTGTGTTGATAAGTATTCACGACCACGGTCAGTTCGAATGGTTTTTATCTTCTTTTCTAATTGATTTTCCACTAAGCTCATATAGCATTTGAAGCAACTTACTGCTTCTGATTTGTGGGAAATTAAATAGACATAACTGAAACGGCTAAAGTCATCAATAAATGTGATGAAATAACTTGCTCCATGCCTAGCCCTAATGTTCATAGGCCCACATATGTCCGAATGGACTAATTGTCAAAGAATATTCAGCTCTAGTCGCCTGACCAAAGGTTTTCTTGCAGATTTTCCAGCTAGACAATTTTCACAAGCGGACAATTCCATATGTTCAATGTTGGAAAGCAAACCTTGTTTTGCTAACCTTTGCATTCTTTGTTGGCTGATATGACCAAGTCTAGCATGCCGTATGTTTACATCAGTATCATATTTATGTGAAGAAACAGACATAGAAAAACTAGTATTATTATTAAATTTAATCATAGTCCAAATCCATAATAATTAGACCTCTGGTCACATGACCAAAACCAAATAAATTTGAAACAAAAGTCAACTTGGTAGAATTGCCATGACAAAACAAGTCAAATTATAGCTTAAGCAAAACTAAAACTGAAATAACATTCCGGCGAATTGTTGGTGCAAAGATAACATCATGTAGTATTAGGTCTCGACCACCATGCAGGACTAACTTGCATGTACGGATCCCTTCAACAACAACTTTATTGGTGTTGCCCACATATATCCATTTTGCTCTACATGGAACTCGCCGAAATTCAACAAAGGCACTGCGTTCCCAAGCTATGTGGTCTATTGCTCATGAGTCTAGAATACAAAAAGGATTAGATTCAATTAGAAAAATAGAACTAGAAACACAAAGTTGACTAATTCGAGCATCATGAAATACCTTTCTAGGAGGCTCAGAGCAATCTCTGGCATAGTGACCCTTTTTGTCACAATTATAACATTTCCCTTTAGTAACTCTGACACATTTGGGACGTTTGTTCTTACCTCTTTTAGTCTTTGCCCTTTTTGCAGGCTGAGCAAGCGGAGGTGGCCATCTCTCCTTTTCCCAGTTCCGTTTCTTTGAATCACTCTTGGTTTTTGAGGTTGTTGCCATGTGCAACTCAGCTATTGGCTTTGCAGACTCAAGTCGTTCCTCCTCTAACTCAAGATGCCTCCGGACATCTTCCATAGTTGTGATTCGCTTATTATGGATCAAATGCATTTTCACATTATCCCAAGAACTAGGTAAAGAGCATATGACAGCTTGGATTTGTTGTTCATCAGTCAACACATGATCTGGATCTTTCAACTCCCCAATCATATTTGTCATTTACCTCGTATGTGTTTTCATTGAATATTTTGGGTGTTTCATAAATGAATCAAATTTTGTCATTAAGGATCGCAGTCTTGCAGTGGAACAGGTACCAAACCTTTTCCTCAAAGCATTCTAAAGATCCATATCTCTTTGGTGCTCCTTAAACTCCCTTAGGATGTCATCATCCAAGGTGCTCAACAACGTAATGTGAGCAATGGAGTTCTTTTTCTTCTAACTGTCATTGGCTTCACGCTCACGCCTATGTTGGCAGTGTTGCCTTCCTCAGACTCATTCATGATATTGTTAATGGCCTCCAGAGCGTCTTACTCCTCCAGCGCATACTATAGTTTCAACCTCCAGGTTTCATAGTTGTCACCATTGAGTTTCAACCCTTTATTGAGCTCAACAACAATGTTTTTCGAAGTAGTAGTCATTCTTTAACAAAATAAAAACTATTATGAGGATCATGTACAAAAATAACTCAAGGCACGATGTTCAACAAACATAC
The DNA here is from genome assembly GCA_002018475.1 of Nicotiana obtusifolia. Classification (NCBI taxonomy): domain Eukaryota; kingdom Viridiplantae; phylum Streptophyta; class Magnoliopsida; order Solanales; family Solanaceae; genus Nicotiana; species Nicotiana obtusifolia. Next base: position 48,685 of record MCJB01047960.1, on the reverse strand, counting down.
ATATTATGACGCTAAGCATCAATTAATTATGTTAATAAACACATATATTAATCATGGAGTCAAAAGTTCACTATGTTCCCAATCATCGTCTAAACATTAAAATATTATGAAAATTAACCTATTAGATTATCTAGCTAAGCGTCTTAATCATGTTTAAGACAACCTAATTATCTATCATGATTTTACAAACTCATATTGTCACGTCCCTAATAACCCTCTATAGGATGTAGTGACGGCACCTAGACTCTAAGACTAGGTAAGCCTAACAATATGCAAAAAGTCAAACAAAAACTTAAACTTTTAAAACATCAACAATTTCGTCAATAGACTATAAGCTCAATACGTACAATTTCCTAAAACCCGGTGAGATATAAGTCACAAGCTCTAGATACAATATTGAACACCCCTATACATCATCGCCTATTAAAAACATAAAGAAATAAGGAAAATATGGTAGAAAGGGACTCTAAGGCCTGCGGACGCGGGCAAGTGTACCTTGAAATCTCCAAAGCAGCAACACAGTGCACTAATATCGAGGCTAATAGGATGTACCTAGATCTGCACAAAAACCTATGCAGAAGCGTAGTATGAGTACACACCAATGGTACCCAGTAAGTGCCAAGCCAAACCTCGGTAGAGTAATGACGAGGTCGGGTCTAGGCCCTACTGGAGATAATAAGAAACAAGACAGAGACAATATGATATAATGAAAATGATAGGGAAGTGAACAATAAAGAATTTACGGGAAATAACAACATGGAATCAAGGAAAGCTAATATAGCACGAAAGGAAAACAAAAACTTTACATGTTAAGGAAAACAAGAACCAAACAATACATCAAATAAAGAATATCAACATGGGCACTCACGAGGTACCGCCTCGTAGTCCCAAATCGTTAAAACAACTCACAATCTTTCCTTTTATCACTAGGGGAACCTTTATATTTTGTTTTTTTTAAAATCATTTTCCCGAAATAGAATCCTGCGTTTTAGCGCACCTTATCACACCGCATGACTTCTAGTAGTTCCCCGACTAGCCACGTGTATCAAGCCCACCTTATCTCACTGCATGCGTTTCAACACCCAGACCTTATACCACCGTATGTGTATCAACAATCACAACGGCACGGCAAAAACCTCGTTCAACAATAACAACCACATGACAGAACCCTCGTGCATAACAACCAAACAATCACCTCAACAATAACACAAAAGCCAAAACACAAACAACTAAATAAATGATATTCCAAGAATAGCAATTTCAAGTAAAGAATTTCCACAGTTAAGTAAAGAATATGGAAATCAAGAAAAGCAAGTAATTCAACTAAACATGTGATACAAGTTGCAAATAGGGTATAAGACAAATAGACATGTGAAATTAGGCTAAACATGATGACTATAATGTGCTAAAGTTATTCAATTAAGGCATGAAAAGTAGACTACGTAGCAAAAACCGTAATTTCAATATTTAGCCCGTGTACCCACTCGTCACCTTGCGTACACGGCCTTCACATATCACAATTTATCATTAAAATACCAAATCCTAAGGGGAATTTCTCCCAAACAAGGTTAGACAAGTCACTTACCTCAAACCAAGCTCAATCAATCAATTAGAAGGTATTTCCCTTGATTTTCCAACTCCAAACGGCTCGAATGTAGCCAAAATTAGTTCATACTATAAATATAACTATAGGAAACTAATTTAAATAATAGAATAATGATCTTAGCTAAGAATTGAAAAATTGCTCCAAAAAGTCGACCCGAGCCCACGTCTCGCAACCCGACAAAAATCATAAAATCCGAACACCCATTCGATATCAAGTCCAACCATACAAGAATTATCCAAATGCGACCTCATTTAGCCTTTCAAAACCCAAAAACTTGATCCAAGAACTTCTACACTTTTTCCCCAATTTTAAATTCCAAATGCATAATTAAAATTTGTAATTAACAGTAGACACATGGGAATTAATCAAAAACGCAAGAATCCTTACCCAAACATTTCCTCTAAAAAACCCTCAAAATCTCGCCTCAATCCGAGCTCTCAAAGTCTCAAAGTGAAAATGAAATCAAACCCTCGATTTTTCCCTTTTTTGCCGAGCGACTTCCGCATCTGCGGCCTTTGGGTCATTTTTGCGGTGCTGCACCTGCGGAAAAACCATTACAGGTGCGGTCCCAACTTAATTCTATGTCTTCCACTTCTGCGGATGAGGGCTTGCTTCTATGGGAAAAAGGATCGCACCTGTGATCAAGCATCAAGGCTATTTCCCCAGTTCAACTTCAGTGATCAAACATCCGCATCTGCGAGTCCGCTCCTGCGAACACATGATCGCTCCTACGATCCCACCTAAGCTAGACCAAATCCTATCGACCATTCGTTTTTTGACCCTGCATAGTTGGTCGCATTTTTTTCACTTTTTGCCTATTACCGTATGATTTCGGTAGGTTTTCTCCAACGATTTTAAGCGGATTTCTAGTAGTGCCACTCTTCCTATTCAGTAATAAAGATTTTAACATGAGTTGACCTGGGTTCTAAAATTATTATTATTATTATTATTATTATTATTATTATTATTATTGTTATTATTATTATTATTATTATTATTATTATTGGTTTAAAACAAGCCATAAATAATTATATAGTTATAAATCGACTAAATGTCTTGTATGATCACCCCACTTATGTAAATATCCTACTAACATCACTGTTATTTCTTTTAGGACATCAAAGTCCAATAGGATTAGGAATGAAGATATCCGAGTGAAGGTGGGTGCGGCTTTCATTGTAGAAAAAGATGCGGGAAGCTAGGCTTAGGTGGTTCGAGCATGTGCTGAGGAGAAGCTTGGATGCCCTGATAAGGAGGTGTGAACGACTGGCCTTGATGGGTACGAGAAAAGGTAGAGGGCGGCCTAAGAAGTATTGGGGACAGGTGATCAGGCAGGACATGACACAGCTTCAGATTATCGAGGACATGGCCCTTGATAGGAAGCTGTGAAGGTCGAGCATTATGGTTGTAGGTTAGGAGGTAGCCAGTTTATCTGATAGTGTTTTGTCTTAGGCTGCTAGTAGCTCATATGTTGTCCACACTACTTCATTAGGATTGCAGGTTAGGTTGTCGGAAGCTAGTTTGATAGTGTTTTGTCTTAGGATGCTAGTGGTTTTTGTAGTGTCCTTATTATTTCCCTTGTGTCTGTAGTATTGTGCCATTGTTATTGCTTATTCTTAATTCTTTTCTCTCTATTTTCTGGTATCACGTTGCTAATGTTATCTTTTTGGCTTCCTATGGTGTTAATGTTCCACTATCTTTTTCCATCGTCATGAGCTAAGGGTATATCGGAAACAACCTCTCTATTCCTTCGGAGTAGAGGTAAAGTTTACGTACATACTACCTGTAATGACCTGACCGGTCGTTTTAAGCTCTAGCATGTCGTTTGGCAGCTTGAGGCCTTTAGTAGTTTCACTTCAGATGTTATGACTTGTACGAGTGGTCGGAATTGAATTTCGGAAGCTTTAAGTTGAAAGAATTGACTAAGATTTGACTTTTGAGTAAAAGACCTTGGAATTGGGATTTGAAGGTCCCAATAGGTTCGTATGATGATTTCGGACTCAGGCGTATATTTGGGTTGCGTATCGGGTGGTTTGGGTGTATTTCGTCACTTATTATGGAAAGTTGACATTTTTAAAGTTTAAAAATTTCTTAAGTTTGACTTGAAGTGGATTTTAATGTTATCGATGTCCGTTTGGGATTCTGAGCCTTGGAATAGGTTCATATTGTGATATATGAATTGTGTGTAAAGTTTGGCGCTATTCCAGAATGTTTAAGTATGAATCAGACGCGTTCATCGAAGTTTGGAACTTTGAAAGTTGGAAGAAATGTTTTGATCATCAATTCGTAGTTTTGATGTTGTTTTATGTTATTTGAGGCCTCGAGCAGGTTCCTGTCATGTATTGGGACTGGTTGGTATGATTGGACGGGGTCCCGGGGGCCTCGGGTGTGTTTCGGGATGGTTTCAGAACATTTCTCCATATTTTGCTGCTGCTATTGCTGGTTCTGGAGTTCTTCATCGCGAATGCGTAAGGGTAATCACATTCGCGAGGAAGGATTTTTGGCTGCTGGATATTTGTGCTTCGTTTTCGCGACTGAGGGCACACGTTTGCGAAGGTTCGAGGGGCAAAGCTACGCATTCGCGATTGGGGCATCACACTCGCGAAAGGGAAAGCTGACCTGGGGGTGATTAGCCTTCGCGTCCGCGATAGAGCGGACGCGTTTGCGATAGAGCAGCCTGGTGAAGAACAGTTCGCGAGGCCAAACTCGTGTTTGCGAAGAAGAGTTTGGTTACTTAATATGTTAAGCTTCACGAATGTGAGGGCAGTGCCGCAATCGAGATGAAGGTCGCCTGGGCAGTGTATAAGTATGCAAAAACAGGTTTTGGCTCATTTTATCTCAAATCTTCCATGGGAGCCGAGCTTGGGCGATATTGGAGGAGTTTCTTTGTCACCTATCACTATGTAAGTGATTCCTTCATAATGTGAGTTAAATACATGAATATTGGTGGAAATTGTGGGGTTTTGAAGCAAATCTAGAATTTGGTATTTTTGGATTGTTTCCACGAAATTGGACATGGAATTGGGAATAAATCATGTATTTGAGTTCATAATGTTATGGGTAAAGTTTATCTTCGAACTTTTTCGGAATCCGGGCACGTGGGCCCGAGGGTTGACTTTATTGACATTTAGAGTGGAATTGGGGATTATTATGAATTGATTAATTATAAGCATTGGAATATATTTCGATTGAGTTGCACATTGTTTGACTAGTTTCGGATCGTTTGGATTGAAATGAAGAGTTAGAGAAGCGTTGGAGCCGGTTTTGGAACTTCGGAGTAAGGTAAGTCTCATATCTAACCTTATGTGGGGGAAATTACCCCCTCGGTGATATTTATTGTTATGTGCAACTAGTTGTGGGTGATACGTACGCACGAGGTGACGAGAGTCCGTACGTAGCTAAAGATGTTTATGTCCGGGTAGGCTTAGGACTTTTCATACAGTAATTGATCTATTTGAACTCGTTCTGCTGGCTTAATTAATTAAAGTTATAACTGAATTTGATTTAGAAATAAATATATGTATACTAAGCCGAGCCTTAACACTTAGAGTTGTGGGAGAGTTATTTGAGAAACGGTAAAGATTTAACTTTATGCTCATGTATTGTATGGTAAACACGTGTCTCATAATTTGGAGCTTCCTTCCTTTTCTTGTGGAGCGGACCGAACGCCTAGATAGTATAATAGATGCATCGATGGTTCGTGCGGCTCGACCCTCAGCAGTGTACACATTATTCTGGATCGGGCCGAACAACCTTGTCAGAATCGTGTGTTATATCGCTAGTAATACGTATATTCACGAGATAAACCTTCCGCTGATGCCCGACATCTTTATGGTATTCCTTACTTATTTGATATCTACATTTGACATTTTCTGAGCTGTTAAGGTAGAATACAAAATCGAGAAATTTATACTTTGAAAGAAATAGTTGGAAGATTATGAAATTTATAGATTTACCACTATCGCTTGCACTTCATATCTTTTATGAATTTTATATTTTTTTAATGGACCTCTAGTAAGTGTTGATGTCGGCTCCTCGTCAGTACTTCTCCGGGGTTAGGCTAGATACTTACTAGGTATGCGTTGATTTACATACTCGTGTTGCACTTCTACACTAAAGTTGCAGGATCTGACAGGTTCATTTGGTGATCATCTTGGCTCGTACGCGCATCTGTTGAGGAGACTTCATGTGAGCTGCAACCCAGGCTACGCCTCGCAGTCCACCGAGTCTCTATCGTACTACTTATTTTATCCTGTCTTATTTACATTCTGGACAGATGTTGTATTATTGTTCTAGTCCTTAGAAAATGCTCATGCACTTGTGACACCGAGTTTTGGGGGTTCCTTCGGGTTATTTATTATTGTGGTTTGTGTAAATATTATCATTTACCCTATAAATTTTATTTTATATAGTTTAGTTATTGGATATTGTGATTTCAAAGTAATAAAATGAGTAATCGAATAGGTAAATCACCGTTTCCTTGCCTGACAACGGCGTTAGGCGCCATCACAATCTGTACTGGATTTTGGGTCGTGACAGCTTGGTATCAGCGCGTTCGGCTCACTTAGGTCTCACGAGTCAGGAGCAAGTCTAGTAGAGTCTTGCGGATCGGTGCGAAAACATCTGTACTTATATTCGATAGGCTACGGGGCTGTTAGGAGCACTTCCCTTCTTGATTCCTCATCGTGCGATTTGATTCCATTAAGGCTTATACCTTTATTTCCTTCCCACCGATCTTATGCAATGTGAAGCCTTATAATCAATTGGGCGTCGAGTAGTTGTAGTGGTACTGCACACCTGATGCAGGATGTTTTTCCTTGCGTGTTCGGGCAAACTATTATCGTCGCCTTGTGGAAGGATGTTCTGTCGTTTCGGCTCAGTATCTATATTTTCTATGGTTTTGAGACTATGCACAAGCTGTTATGATGTTCATGAGGTGTTATCGCCCCATGTCGGTGTAATGGCAGATTGCTTATTCATGGATCGCGGGTAGTGAATGACTCGAAAGGAGGATTTGTCAGTGCGTGATTTAGAGGTTCAGCATTTAATTCCAGCACAGTAAAGGCAATCGGACTATGGATGTTCAGGTTTTAGTTGATAGAGTAATGAGACTTGGTATTTTCGAGCGTGGTGGAATTTTAATTGTGATGCAGTGTCGTCGTCCTTATTTGAACAAAATTTGCCGGTGTTTATCACTGCTAGAAATTCGGAAAAAACCGACCGCGGTCAATTGACCAATTTTGGTCGGTTAAAAAACCGGCCAAAAAAACAACCGAAGTCGGTCGGTATTCCAAAATATTTTATTTTCTTACTTTTTCTTACGAAATCGACCAACTTTGGTCGGTTTTCTTTGGCGCAAAAATGCGGAAAACTATTTTTGAGTCCAGCGAAATTTATTTTCAAGAAACAGACCAACTTTGGTCGGTTTTTCATTTAAAATAAAGTAAAATTTATAATTAAAAAACTGACCGAAATTGGTCGGTTAATTGGGCCGGTCATTTTAAGAAACCAACCGAATTCGGTCGGTAATTCTTTTTATTAATAAAACCGACCAACATCAGTAGGTTATTTTCGTGCGAAAATACAATTAAAGAGTATAAATAAAAAGACAGTCTTAAAACAAAATGCACCAATGGTCTGGTGGTAGAATAGTATCCTGCCACAGTACACACCCTGTTTGATTCCCAGATGGTGCATTTTTTAGTTACATAATTAACGTACCGACTGACTTTGGTCCGAAAAAACGACCAACTTTGGTCGGTTCTTGGGTAATTTTTTTCTGATTTAATTGACCGAGCGAAATTGGTCGGAAAATACCGGCCAAAGTTGGTCGGTTAGCTCAATCGACGTTACGATTACCGACAGCCACGAATCGGTCAGTTTTCGGTCGATTTTTGCCAATTATCGACCAACATCGGGCGGTCAATATTCCCAGTTTTTAGTAGTGTATGGTAATCTTTGATTTGCCTTCGGGCAAGGTGTGGTGAAACAGTGTCTAAGAAGCGGTTGTCAGAGATAATCGAATTGGTGTTTTGGAAACTAATAGCCCAAGAAAGATGATCTTCTAGGAGGTTTAGAGTTAGTAGCAATTCATTAGTTCAGGTGCTACAGGTATGGATTGATTTGGGCAACATTTGGGCAGCGAAGTGTGAGGAAGGGCATGGCGGGAGGTATCTCGCGGTTGTTGAATTACTAGCAAGTCAAGTATGAAAATAGAGGTCGAGAAGTTGCTTAAAGGAGATGGTTTAACCGAAGTAAGAGTGTCAGATTAGCATATGGATTCCGTGGCAGGATAGTCACCTGCTTTGAGAAACTTTTGAGCGGTTTGGGAATCGTGGTGGAAAAGTGACTAGGTCTATGGATTGTATTTGGGATGGTGGCTACTGTACTGAGGAACATTGAATATGGTAGAAAGGAGTTTGCTTGAAATGAAGAAGGGTGTGAAAACTCGACTATCGTTGGGATGCAACATGTTCGAGTTTGGAATGTATTGCCGCACTTTTAGTTGATGTCAATGGGGAATGAATGGACTCATACAACTGGTGGATGAGCACGGGCTCAGGATGGTTTACTGATTTCGTGGTAGTTGTATCCAATGCAGTGTCGTTGGGAGATGTCAGTATGGATTCCACAGGCAGGTTATCTCGTGTGAACAGGTTAGCGGTTGCGTGATTTTGATGAAGTTTCTACGAAGAATTCTACTTGCTACCCGGTAAGGGCTAGAATACGTGATTGTGGTTGATGATTCAATATGTTCATGAAATGTTTAACAAAAAGAGTTCGAGAAATTTGGCGGGTTAAAGGTGTGAGATCATGGTAATTGAGAAGTAGGAATCTTTGTGGGTTCTAGGTTTATATAATTGTAGCTTAAAGCTAAGTGGGGGAGCCCCACTGTCTATGATTGGATCACGTGGTTGTCTTCTTGTACTGCTTCTGGTTATCGATTCAGTAATGAACTTGATGGATGTGTGCTATATTTCGCCTTATCGATTCATGTGCAGGTTTTGGGGAAACTTAGAGTTTATGCTTCTTATGGATGCGATGTATAAGGAAAAGAATTTAGCTGGTTGCTTCTTTAAGAGGGCGTTCATGTGCTAGCAGAGTGTTGAAGTTTGGTTATATTCGGGATTAGGTCAGAGTAGGTGACTCTCAGCAATGGTCCGAGTGGGTTCAAGAGTGCAGTGCCTAAGGATTTCGAGTCCGTTGTGTGGTTAAGAAGTGAGTTTTCTCAATGGATAACGAATGGGACTTGGAATGTTTTATGTTATCATCGGGTATGCAGTGCAGTATTAGAGGAAAGGGAGAAATAGTTTCGGATTCGCGGAAGGTCTTTCAGAATGGGTGTACCAATTGGAGATGCTATTGGGCGCATGAGGAAGGTATGAGATGGTTCATGGGTATTGAGGTGATGTGGTCTCGTGAAGTAGGTCACTCGGGAGGAGTGTTCTAGAGTTTCATTATGATTCTTGAATGGAGCTACTATTATTTCTAAGGAAAGTCAAGAGCGAATTGGAAGAAGTTGGTTTGGTTAGTAACGGTTGAATCAGCATGATTGTGGCAATGATCAGTTCTTTCGGCGTGTGAAATTATACATGTGGTTTGTGGTTGTGCGTACGGGCTCAACAGCCACCATAACTTGATTGATTTGGGCGGTATTTGATTCGAATGTCCTTGTGGTGTAAATGGACTCCGGAAGAGTCATGGCGGTTTATATCATGACTTGATGTTTGTATTTTCTGCAATTTAGAATTCAGTTGCGTGTTGTAATGGTCTTCTGAAATGTGTTAAGTGAAAGGTTCCTAGCCAATGGAGTGCTTATTCTACAAGTAGTTCAGGGGTTATGATGAATTCTTTTACTCTCGCCTAGCGGTATGATAGGTACAGTGAGTGGGAGAGTTGAAAGTGGAGGATCAAGGTTGTGGTTTGGTGTTGACAGGACAAGCTCGGATGAGCAGGGGAGAATTTAGGTGTTCAGAGTAAGCTGGCATTTTCTTTAGTGTCACCCGAGAATGGTGTTTTGTGTAAGAGGCTTTGTGTATTAATTTGCAGATTCTGGATTTGCTTTACAGAATTAGTACGGGTAGTGGTATGGATGTGCGGACTTTGCTACCTAGGTCGTGGGAGCGTACCCCACGGGGAAATTTGTATGGGTGTGACAGGTTAGTCACCTGATTGTTAAAGATTGAAACCAAGTGCAGAGACTTTTGGTACTATTGTTAACGTGAGAGTTTAAGCTTGCAAGGTGCTCTATTCCCTTGGTTGTGAATTGTGGAAGTTGGTCCGGAGTGGACGGCTGCTCGTGTGTGTCATGAATGGGGCCATTGCAGATCCTTGGAAGGTTATTGACCCAGTATGGTATGATCAGAATCGGTTTGAGGTCCGTTGGTGGGTCTTATGTGAATGTGTGCTTTACCTTAGGTCAGATGAGTTCATTCGTCATATCATTGCTTACGGAGGAGTCGTAGGGCATTGGATGTTATTCCCATCGTAAGCTATTCCATGTAAATCTCTATTTTGTCATGTGGGTTGTGAGACTGCTTGATTATTCGCACATGTGTTGAGGTCCCGTGTAGCTTGTGGTGTTATGTGTGCAAGATGGCTCTCGAGATGCATGTCATTTATTGCACCTTAGTTGTGCTTATGTTTTGTAGAGTATGGCGCTATCCGTCTCCCCAGGATTTGTATTATGCACTTGGCGTGCTTGTGGTCGATATTCGGGCATTTCGTAAGTATAAACGTTACGGCTTGATCTATTGTGTTTTCTTCTTTATTGTTATCTGCGGATCAGGTGGCATGCCGCCACGGGTATATTGTTTGGATTGGGTGGCACGCCGCCACGGGCATGTTTTGTGGATTGGGTTGCATGCCGCAACATTGTCATGTTTGGATCGGGTTGCACGCCGCAACAGTGTCATGTTGGATCGGGATGCACGCCGCAACAGTGTCATGTTGAGCATAGTTCCTTACACTCATTTTGTGTGTCTTGTTTTTCATCCTTGAGGTAGGTTCATAGCATCTATTCGGCTGTTTTATTCGTTACGCGGGCTGGTTAATTCCCTGTCAGAGTTTGTTCTTCCTTATGATTTATATTCGAGTGGTAGCTTGTTGGCGCTTTGATGGTGCTGCATAAGATCTTAGACGGTGTTTGAGGTGGCTCATTGCCTCAACACTTTGTACTGGGTAGGACGAGATTATTGGACCTAAAATTAGTACAATAAGATTTATATAAGGTACATTAAAGAGAAAATATCATTATTCAGTTCATAAAGAGGTAATGGTTCTTGTCAGGAGGAGAGACTCCATGATTTATTGATTCGGCATGTGGTTATGAGTTTATACGCGTCTCTTTCATCGTCGCAGTGTAGCAACGGTTGGAACAGGGCTTATATGTGTTATGAGGGGTATTGCAGGCACCAGATTAGTGAAATGGCAGCTATTATGGCCGGAGGATGTTATTATGGCCAAGTGAATTATATGGTACATGGTGTGATAGCAGAGGAACATGGTCATGTTGGGTACAATGTCTGGTGAGTGATGCAGGCGTTTGTGTGTTACAATCGGGTCTCGTGAAAAATTTTGGATGTTGGAATTTGGTTCTAAAGCTTGTTAGCTAAGGTTATAGGAAGGATCTTCAAACTGGCTCGATCTATCGTGCTCACATGGGTTGTGGTGGCACGAGTAGGTGCACGAAGTGTTAAACAGTGTTATTGGACAACTCTAGAGCAGTGCTTAACACGTTCGAGGATGAATGTATGTTTACGTGGAGGAGAATGTAACGACCGACTGGTCGTTTTAAGCTCTAGTGCGTCGTTCAACGATTCGAGGCCTTGAGTAGCTTCACTTCAGGTATTATGACTTGTATGTGTGGTCTGAATTGAATTTTGGGAATTTTGGAGTTGATTCGGATGGAAAAATTCTAATTTCGAAAGCTTTAAGTTGGAATAATTAACTAAGATTTGACTTTTGAGTAAACGAAGTCAGAATCGGGACTTGAAAGTTCCAATAGGTTCATATGATGATTTCGGTCTTGTGCGTATATTCGGGTTGAGTATCAGGTGGTCCCAGAAGATTTTAGTGCTTATTATGAAAAGTTGGCATTTTGAAAGTTTAATAATTTCTTAAGTTTGACTTGAAAAGGACTTTAATCTTATTGATGTCCGTTTGGGATTCCGAGCCGTACAATAGGTTCATATTGTGATTTATAAATTGTGCGTAACGTTTGGCGCCATTCCGGAATATTTAAGTATGAATCAGATGCGTTCATCGAATTTTGAAAGTTTGAAAGTTGAAAGAAAGGTTTCGATCATTGATTCGTAGTTTTGATGTTGTTTGATGTGATTTGAGGCCTCGGCCGGATTCGTGTCATGTATTGGGGCTAGTTGGTATGACTGGACGGGGTCCCGGGGGCCTCGGATGTGTTTCAGGATGGTTTCAGAACATTTCTCCATGTTTTACTACTGCTGTTGCTAGTTCTGGTGTTGTTCATCGCGAACGCGTAGGGGTAATTGCGTTCGTGAGGAAGGATTTTTGGCTGCTTGTGCTTCGCGTTCGCGACTGTGGGCACGCGTTCGCGAAGGTTCGAGGGGCAAAGCTACGCGTTCGCGATTGAGGCATCATTCGCGAAAGGAAAAGCTAGCCTGGGGGAGATTAGTCTTCGCGTCCGCGATGGAGCGAACGCATTCGCAATAGAGCCGCCTGGTGAAGCATCGCATTCGCAAGGCCAATCTCGTGTTCGCAAAGAAGAGTTTGGGTCCTGTGTTTGTTGAGCTTTGCGAACGCGAGGGCAGTACCACTTTCGCGATGAAGGTCGCCTCCGCAGTGTATAAGTTTACAAAAATGGGTTTTGGCTCATTTTATCTCAAATCTTCCATGGGAGCCGAGCTTGGGGTGATTTTGGAGGAGCTTTTTCGTCACGCATCACTAAGTACATGATTCCTTCACATTATGAGTTAAATACATGAATTATACATGGATTTGAACATGAAAATTGGTGGAAATTATGGAATTTTGAAGAAAACCTAAAATTTGGTATTTTTAGATTTTTGCCATGAAATTGGACATAGAATTGGGAATAAATCATATATTTGAGTTCGTAATGTTATGGTTAAAGTTTGTCTTCGAAAATTTTCAGAACCGGGCACGTGGGCCCGAGGGTTGACATTATTGACTTTTAGAGCGGAGTTGGTGACTGTTATTGTGACGACCCGGTAAATCATCTCATGGTTACTACTCCGTCTTCCCCAATATCTGTATCATTATGCCTTGTTATCAGTGTTTTAGGTAATTTAATTGAGTAAGTTGCATTAGGAGTGAAATCAGTAAGAAATGAGACACTTAGTCTCTTTCAAGGAGGCTTAAGTTGTGAAAGTCAACCGCATGTTGACTTATGAGTTAGAAGGCTCGGATGTGAAGTCCGATGATTCGGTTAGTTTCGGGAGAAGATTTATGACTTAGGAGTGTGATCGGAATTGGTTTTGGAGGTTCCGTGTAGAATTAGGCTTGAATTGGTGAAGTTAGAATTTTGGCGATTTCCGGTTGATAGGTGAGGTTTTGATCTGAGGGTCGGAATGGAATTCTGAAAGTTGCTGTAGCTTCGATATGTGATTTATAACTTGTGTGCAAAATTTCAGGTCATTCGGACGTGGTTTGGTCGGGTTTACACCAAAAGAGCGATTTAGAAGATTTTTAGATCCTTAGGCTTGAATCCGATGCGAATTTGATGTTATGATGTTAATTTGAACGTTCCGAAGGTTGGAACAAGTTTAAATAAGGTTATGGAATATGTATTCATGTTTGGTTGAAGTCCCGAGGGTTTCGAATGGATTTTGGATGGTTGATAGAGTTTAACTTAGGCATTTCAAGAAGGTGTCGATGTCGTACCTTCAAGAATAAGTGGTATACAAATATGCAAATGAACTCCAAATTCATTTTTGTTTGAAGCATTAGATCCATATCGAAATTTCGGAGCCATAGCAAAAAGAATCGTCTAATTCGGACATCGTATGAGAAAGTTATGCCTATTTTCGTGACGAGGAAAAAATCTGCCGAAATGTGAGATCCGCGACCAAAGTGCGAACCGCACATTAAAGTGCGAACCGCGAAATGGACTTTGAGGTCGCGAAATGAGGCAAAAAGGGTCTATAAGCGAGGGTCTTGGCCATTTTGGCCATTTTTACATATTTGGGGCTAGGGAGGTCGGGTTGAAGCGATTTTTGAGGCGATTCTCAAGGAAAACATCGGGGTGAGTGTTCTTTATCATAAATCCTTCATAGATCATGATTCCATACTCATTTATATCATGAATCCATGAATTTATGGAAGAAAAATCAGATTTTTACCAAATCTTCCAAGAACGAAAATTTAAGATTTGAAAGCCAATCCGATATCGGAATTCAATAATTTTTGTATGGTTGAACTCGTATCGGAATGGGTTATCATATTTTGTGAGTTTTGTACGATTACGAGAAGTGGGCCCCACTGGCAATTTTGAGTTAAATTTCAGATTTTAATCCGGAAAATTTGTAAATTCATATGGAATTAGTTTCTATATGTGTATTGAGTGTATTAAATTAATTGTGACTAGATTTGAAGCCTTCGGACGCAAAGTTTCAAGGCAAAGGTTTGTCGGAACCTTGAATTCAATTGCAAAGCGAGGTAAGTGGTTGTTCTAACCTTAGCTTGAGGGATTAGAAATCATATACTAATTGTTAAATTGCTTCTCGTTGAGAACAATGTATAGGTATGGTGACGAGTACCTATGCATTGGTGTCGGGCATGACCGTGGGTCTTATATTGATAATTGTTGTGCAATTATTGTTCTAATTGCTGAATATTATCCGTGATATTGTTGTGATATAAGTTGGAGCGGGTGGCACGCCTGCCACAAGATATTATGAAATGAGGGCGGGTGGTACGCCTACCACATGAATTTATCATTTTAATCGTTCCTCTTGATTATGGGCTAATGTTTCTTCTTTTCGGCATAATTTAGATTGTTAAATGGACTAGTTGAATAAGAAATTGTTAGAAGTCAAAAAGGGGTTCAATGTCTAAGTCATGGGTAGTGTGTTAGGAATTTGTTAGGAGTTTAAAGGGGTCCAGTGCCACAATAGCAGCGTCTTGTCTAGGTTTACTGAAATTATAATTGGGTTGGGAGGTTAATGGTAGAACTTCGACTGTAATTGAGTACTAATATTGATTGGGCTAAATAGGAGTCGAATATGGTTTGGTTATAGTTGATTTCCCCCTGGCCAGGATGATTGTTTGATGTTGTTTATTCCCTCATAGGGAAGTTGTTATGTTGCCTTATTCCCTTGCGGGGACATCTTATGATTGTTGTGATATATTGTAAGTGGGAGCGGGTGGCACGCCTGCCACAGGATAT
>MCJB01047960.1:9306-33578 GCA_002018475.1 Nicotiana obtusifolia | reverse complement strand
TTGTTGTGATATAAGAGCAATTATTGTTCTAATTGCTGAAGGTTATCCGTGATATTGTTGTGATATAAGGGGGAGCGGGTGGCACGCCTGCCACGAGAAATTATGAAAGTGGGAGCGGGTGGTACGCCTACCACAAAATAATGAAAGTGGGAGCGGGTGGAACGCCTGTCACAAGAGGTTACTGTAAGTGGGATCGGGTTGCACGCATGCAACAAGAGGTTACTGGTGGTGAGGGTGGCTTGTATCTCATTTTATTGTGTTTCATTTTATTTGTGTTAAAAGTTGAATTGCAGTTTTCCTTTCTTTTTCATTGGTGATTCGGTTTGCTTTATTTATCTGTCATCCCTATGTGTGGTCTCCCCTTCCCTAGTTTAAATTATTTATGTATTTTATACTCTGCTGTAGATGCATACATGTTTATAACTGCACAAGCCTATTTGGAGTCTGGTTCTAGCCTCGTCACTACTTCGCCGGGGTTAGGCCAGGCACTTACCAGCACATGGGGTCGGTTGTGCTGATACTACACTCTGCACTCTTTTGTGCAGATCCCAGTGCTGCAGGCTTCGGACAGTTGAAAGCTTCCAGCGTTGTGATTATCAGGAGACCCAAGGTAGTACTGCAGACGTTCGCAGATCTTGGCGTCCCTTTTCTTTACCTGTTTCTTCCACGCAGTTCGGTGACAGTATTTTGTTATTTCTTTCAGAACCTTGTTTGTAGTACTCTTAGACAGTCTGTGAAACTGTGACACCAGATCTTGGGTAGTTTGTCAAAGAGATTTTATTTGAAATATTCTACGCATTTCGCTCGTTAAATTGTGTTGTTTATTTATTGTTGGTTTTAGTTGAATTGATTTTGAATGAAAATGTGGTACATAATTCGGTTGATTGGCTTCCCTAGCATTCACTAGTAGGCGCCATCACGACTCCCCAAGGTGGGAAAAATTCGGGTCGTGACAGGTTGGTATCAGAGCTCTAGGTTTTATGGGTCTCACAGTTCACAGACAACCTCGGTAGAGTCTGAGGGATCGGTACGGAGACGTCTGTATTTATCCCCTAGAGGCTACAGAGTTAGGAAAAACTTCATATTTATTCTTGATATCCTTATCGTGCGTTTTGATTCTATTGAGGCTTATGCCTTTATTTCCTTCCTACTCAATCATATGCGGCGCGAAGCACTTGTTATCAATTGGGCGTCGAAGAGTTGTAGTGGTACTATAGACGTGGAGCCAGATGCGTGTTTGGGAAGGCTATTAACGTGGTCTTATGGAAGGATGTTCTGATGCTCCAGCTTAGTATCTGCATCTTCTATGATTTTGAGACCGTGCACGAATTGCTATAATGTCTATGCGTTGTTGTCATACAATGTTGGTGAAATGGTAGAATGGTTATGTGTGGAACACAGAAGTGAATGATTCGAAAAGAGGATTTCTCAGTGTATGATTTAGAGGATCAGCATTTAATTCCAGCGAAGGAAAGGCAGACGGACTATAGATGTCCATGTTTGGTTGATGAAGTAACAAGACTTAATATTTTCAAGCATGATGGGATTTTCAATGTGATGCGGTGTCGTCGTTCTTGTTTGAACGTATTATGGTTCATCGGTGATACGGTCTTCTTGGAATTTGCCTTCGGGTCATGGTGCTGTGAAATGGTGCCTAAGGGGTGGTTGCCAGGGATAGCTGTGTGCAGCGGTTCAAAAAAAAATCGAATTAGTATTTCTAGTATGTATGGCTCGAGAAAGATGGATTTTGATTTGATGCAACACGTTAACAATAAAGTGTGAGGAACGACATGGCCAGAAATATTTCGCGGTGGTTGAAGTACTAGCAGGCCAAGTATGAGAAGCTGGTGGGAGAGCATGAGCTCAGGAGAATTTGCTGATTACGGGGTAGTTGTACCTAGTGCAGCGTCGTTAGAAGATGTCAGTAAGGAATTCCATAGGTGGGTTATCTCATGTGAGCAGGTTAGCGGTGGCGTGATGTCAATGAAGCTTCCGCGAGGTATACTACTTGCTACCCAGCAAGAGGTCGAATGTGTGCTTGTGATCCAGGATGTTCAAGAAAAGCTTAACAAAGACTTCGACAAGTCTGTCGTGTTAATGGTGCGAGATCATGGTAATTGAGGAGGAGGAATCGCCGTAGGCTCTACATTATGTGACAGTGGCTTAGAGCTAAGTGGGGGAGAGGCCCACCATTTACAATTAGATCGCATGGTTGTCTGCTCGTGCTGTTTCTGGTTATCGGTACGTTGGCAGTATATTTATGACTAAGAAAAGGAAATATTAGGGGTAATTCATCAAAGAACTAGATGGGTGTGTGCTATATTCGGCGTTATCGATGCATGTTCAGGTTTTTGGGATGACTCGGAGCTTGTGTTTGTGGATGTGATGTACATGGAAAAGAGCACAGTCGGTTATCTTCCGGACTAGGTCAGAGTGATTGACCTTCGATAACGGTCCTAGTGGATTCAAGAATTAAAATGCAGTGCCTATGTATTTTGGGTCCGATGTGTGGTTAAGGATTGAGTCTTCACAGTGGGTTGCGAACGAAACTTGGAATATTCTATGTTAACATCGGGTATACGGTGCAGTATTGGAGAAAAGAAAGAGATCGCTTCGGATTTGCAGAAGGTCTTGCAAAATGGGTGTACCAGTTTGAGATAATATTGAGCATATAAGGAGGGTATGAGATGGTTCATGAGTATTAAGACGATGTGGTCTCGCAATTCGGGCCACTCGAAGTGAATGCGAATTGAGTTCACTATGTTGTGAATGGAGCTATTATATTTCTGAGTCAGGTCAAGAGTGAATTGAAAGAAGTTGGGTCGGTTAGTAATGGTTTAATCGGTGTGATGGTGGCAATGATTAGTTCCTTCGGCATGTGAAGTTTTACATGCGGTATGTGGTTATGCGTGTGGGTCCGATAGCTACCATGACTTGATTGATTTGGGAGATATTTGCTTCGAATGGCCTTTTGTG
The DNA here is from genome assembly GCA_002018475.1 of Nicotiana obtusifolia. NCBI lineage: Eukaryota > Viridiplantae > Streptophyta > Magnoliopsida > Solanales > Solanaceae > Nicotiana > Nicotiana obtusifolia. The sequence continues at coordinate 30,602 of MCJB01047960.1, read as the reverse complement.
TGAATGGACTCCGGATGAGTCATGATGATTTACACCACAACTTGAGGTTTGTATTTTCTGTGGTTATGGGAATTTAGTTGCATGTGCCATAGTTATTCTGAAAGAGTTGAGTGAAGGGGGTTCTAGCCAATGAAGTATTCATTCTACTAATAGTTCAAGGGTTATAAGAAATTCTTTTAATCTCGCGTAACGGTATCATGTTTGGATCGGTAGGTGGCTACGAGCTTCTACACGTTTCTTTTGTCGTGGTAGTATTGGGAGATTTGGAATAGAATTTATATGCGTCGTGAGATGTGTTACGGGCACCAGATTCCTAAAATTTTAGCTATTGTGGTCGGAGGATGCTATTATGGGCAATCGACTTATATGGTGAATTTGTAAATTTGCACTCTACTACGGTGTTTATCTTTGTTGGGGATTTTGATGGTCATAGCCATGTCTATCATTTTTGTTTTGTACACTAGTTGAGGGCTATGAGTCCAGAAGTGACTTTCTGTTACTCACTACAGTGGGTTTTGATATAATATCGGGATAACTGATTGGAGCTTTATGAATTATATGCCCTACCGGTGTGGGAGTTTATTATGTGTCGTGATTTCGATTAAAGGAAATTATTTTTTTTAAAGGAGAAATGGATAGATTTCAGTTGGCACGATGTGCATATTACTTGTGATTAAGAGTTGAGGACGAGATCCTCGCATTTTAATATGTTATGAAAAAGTTTAAACCGGGCTATAAGCCGCGGTGGAAGTTATATAAGGACGAGATCCTTGTGATGAAAAATTATGTGCTTTAAATTCTCCCTGTGTGGAATTAAATTGGTACTATATTACTGATAGGGAGTCATGCCTGTTAGGCTTATTTGATAATTCTTCTATGTATTTCTGTGCACATTTAGCCATATTCGTGCTGTAATTATTGAATTTTAACCTACAAGGTGAGTGCCCATGTGGCGTTGAATGTGACTCGTAGATTCGAGTAAATGATTATGCGGTCTTCATGCCTCGCGAATTGCTGGCAGTGTTGTGAAAATTTGAAACGAGGTTTTGGTTAAAATGAGGTTAATTGACGATATTGAAATTAAATATGAACAGCTATTATAACCAGAGACGTGGTTATGGGCATACATATGATGGGCGCGCAAGCACGAGTTGCTACAGCCAGTTGAGACTAGCATGTTGTGTCGAATTAATTGGGCTGTGATAAATTTGGCTTGAAGTTTAAAAATGTGGATAAAAGAAATGATCTTCAATTGAGTAGGTGTTGTCGGAATGTTCCTTAGCACGTTCGAGGACGAACGTTTATTTAAGTGGGGGAGAATGTGACGACCCGGTAAATCATCTCATGGGTTACTACTCCGTCTTCCCCAATATCTGTATCATTATGCCTTGTTATCAGTGTTTTAGGTAATTTAATTGAGTAAGTTGCATTAGGAGTGAAATCAGTAAGAAATGAGACACTTAGTCTCTTTCAAGGAGGCTTAAGTTGTGAAAGTCAACCGCATGTTGACTTATGAGTTAGAAGGCTCGGATGTGAAGTCCGATGATTCGGTTAGTTTCGGGAGAAGATTTATGACTTAGGAGTGTGATCGGAATTGGTTTTGGAGGTTCCGTGTAGAATTAGGCTTGAATTGGTGAAGTTAGAATTTTGGCGATTTCCGGTTGATAGGTGAGATTTTGATCTGAGGGTCGAAATGGAATTCTGAAAGTTGCTGTAGCTTCGATATGTGATTTATGACTTGTGTGCAAAATTTCAGGTCATTCGGACGTGGTTTGGTCGGGTTTAGACCAAAAGAGCGATTGAGAAGATTTTTAGATCCTTAGGCTTGAATTCGATGTCGTACCTTCAAGAATAAGTGGTACAAAAATATGCAACTCAACTCCAAATTCAGTTTTGTTTGAAGCATTATATCCGTATCGAAATTTCGGAGCCATAGCAAAAAGAATCGTCTAATTCGGACATCGTATGAGAAAGTTATGCCTATTTTCGTGACGAGAAAAAAATCTGCCGAAATGTGAGATCCGCGACCAAAGTGCGAACCGCACATTAAAGTGCGAACCGCGAAATGGACTTTGAGGTCGCGAAATGAGGCAGAAAGGGTCTATATGCGAGGGTCTTGGCCATTTTGGCCATTTTAACATATTTGGGGCTAGGGAGGTCGGGTTGAAGCGATTTTTGAGGCGATTCTCAAGGAAAACATCGGGGTGAGTGTTCTTTATCATAAATCCTTCATAGATCATGATTCCATACTCATTTACATCATGAATCCATGAATTTATGGAAGAAAAATCAGATTTTTACCAAATCTTCCAAGAACGAAAATTTAAGATTTGAAAGCCAATCCGATGTCGGAATTCAATAATTTTTGTATGGTTGAACTCGTATCGGAATGGGTTATCACATTTTGTGGGTTTTTTACGATTACGAGAAGTGGGCCCCACTGGCAATTTTGAGTTAAATTTCAGATTTTAGTCCGGAAAATTTGTAAATTCATATGGAATTAGTTTCTATATGTGTATTGAGTGTATTAAATTAATTGTGACTAGATTTGAAGCCTTCGGACGCAAAGTTTCAAGGCAAAGGTTTGTCGGAACCTTGAATTCAATTGCAAAGCGAGGTAAGTGGTTGTTCTAACCTTAGCTTGAGGGATTAGAAATCATATACTTAATTGTTAAATTGCTTCTCGTTGAGAACAATGTATAGGTATGGTGACAAGTACCTATGCATTGGTGTCGGGCATGACCGTGGGTCTTATATTGATAATTGTTGTGCAATTATTGTTCTAATTGCTAAATATTATCCGTGATATTGTTGTGATATAAGTGGGAGCGGGTGGCACGCCTGCCACAAGATATTATGAAATGAGGGCGGGTGGTACGCCTACCACATGAATTTATCATTTTAATCGTTCTTCTTGATTATGGGCTTATGTTTCTTCTTTTCGGCATAATTTAGATTGTTAAATGGACTAGTTGAATAAGAAATTGTTAGAAGTCAAAAAGGGGTTCAATGTCTAAGTCGTGGGTAGTGTGTTAGGAATTTGTTTGGAGTTTAAAGGGGTCCAGTGCCACAATAGCAGCGTCTTGTCTAGGTTTACTGAAATTATAATTGGGTTGGGAGGTTAATGGTAGAACTTCGACTGTAATTGCGTACTAATATTGATTGAGCTAAATAGGAGTCGAATATGGTTTGGTTATAGTTGATTTCCCCCTGGCCAGGATGATTGTTTGATGTTGTTTATTCCCTCATTGGGAAGTTGTTATGTTGCCTTATTCCCTTGCGGGGACATCTTATGATTTAAGTGATATATTGTAAGTGGGAGCGGGTGGCACGCCTGCCACGAGATATTATGAAAGTGGGAGCGGGTGGTACGCCTACCACAGGATATTGTAAGTGGGAGCGGGTGGCACGCCTGCCACAAGATATTATTAATGTGGGAGCGGGTGGTACGCCTACCACAGGATATTATGAAAGTGGGAGCGGGTGGCACGCCTGCCACAAAATAATGAAAGTGGGAGCGGGTGGCACGCCTGTCACAAGAGGTTACTGTTAGTGGGATCGGGTTGCACGCATGCAACAAGAGGTTACTGGTGGTGAGGGTGGCTTGTATCTCATTTTATTGTGTTTCATTTTATTTGTGTTAAAAGTTGAATTGCAGTTTTCCTTTCTTTTTCATTGGTGATTCGGTTTGCTCTATTTATCTGTCATCCCTATGTGTGTTCTCCCCTTCCCCAGTTTAAATTATTTATGTATTTTATACTCCGCTGTAGATGCATACATGTTTATAACTGCACAGGCCTATTTGGAGTCTGGTTCTAGCCTCGTCACTACTTCGCCGGGGTTAGGCCAGGCACTTACCAGCACATGGGGTCGGTTGTGCTGATACTACACTCTGCACTCTTTTGTNGGTGGCACGCCTGCCACAAGATATTATGAAAGTGGGAGCGGGTGGTACGCCTACCACAGGATATTGAAAGTGGGAGCGGGTGGTACGCCTACCACAGGATATTATGAAAGTGGGAGCGGGTGGCACGCCTGCCACGAGAAATTATGAAAGTGGGAGCGGGTGGTACGCCTACCACAGGATATTGAAAGTGGGAGCGGGTGGTACGCCTACCCCAGGATATTATGAAAGTGGGAGCGGGTGGCACGCATGCAACAAGAGGTTACTGGTGGTGAGGGTGGCTTGTATCTCATTTTATTGTGTTTCATTTTATTTGTGTTAAAAGTTGAATTGCAGTTTTCCTTTCTTTTTCATTGGTGATTCGGTTTGCTCTATTTATCTGTCATCCCTATGTGTGTTCTCCCCTTCCCCAGTTTAAATTATTTATGTATTTTATACTCCGCTGTAGATGCATACATGTTTATAACTGCACAGGCCTATTTGGAGTCTGGTTCTAGCCTCGTCACTACCTCGCCGGGGTTAGGCCAGGCACTTACCAGCACATGGGGTCGGTTGTGCTGATACTACACTCTGCACTCTTTTGTGCAGATCCCAGTGCTGCAGGCTTCGGACAGTTGAAAGCTTCCAGCGTTGTGATTATCAGGAGACCCAAGGTAGTACTGCAGACGTTCGCAGATCTTGGCGTCCCTTTTCTTTACCTGTTTCTTCCACGCAGTTCGGTGACAGTATTTTGTTATTTCTTTCAGAACCTTGTTTGTAGTACTCTTAGACAGTCTGTGAAACTGTGACACCAGATCTTGGGTAGTTTGTCAAAGAGATTTTATTTGAAATATTCTACGCATTTCGATCGTTAAATTGTGTTGTTTATTTATTGTTGGTTTTAGTTGAATTGATTTTGAATGAAAATGTGGTACATAATTCGGTTGATTGGCTTGCCTAGCTTTCACTAGTAGGCGCCATCACGATTCCCCAGGGTGGGAAAAATCCGGGTCGTGACAGTTATGAATTGATTAATTATAAGCATTGGAATATATTTTGATTGAGTTGCACATTGTTTGACTAGTTTCAGATCGTTTGGCTAGAATTGAAGAGTTAGAGAGGCGTTGGAGCAGGTTTTGGAACATCGGGGCGAGTTAAGTCTCCTGTCTAACCTTGTGAGGGGAAAATTACCGCTAGGTGATATTTATTGTTATATGCAGCTAGTTGTGGGTGCTACGTACGCACGAGATGACGAGACTCCGTACGTAGCTAAAGTATGTTTATTTCAGGGTATGTTTAGGACTTTATCATGTAATAATTGAATTATTTGAACTCTTTCTGCTGGCATAATTAATTAAAGTTATAACTGAATATTATTTAGAAATAAATATATGTATACTAGGCTGAGCCTTAACACTTTGAATTGTGGGCGAGTTATTTGAGAAACAATAAAGATTATATCCATTTTGTGTTCATGTACTGTATTGTAAATACGCGTCTCGTAATTTGGTAACTTCTTTCCTTTTCTTGTGGAGCCGGCCGAATGCCTCGACAGTATAATAGATGCATCTATGGTTCATGCCGCTTGACCCTCGGCAGAGTACACAACATTCTGGATTGGGCCGAACGACCTCGATAGAATCGCTAGTAGCCCGAATATTCTTGAGATAAACCTTCCATTGATGCCCGGCATTTTTATGGTATTCCTTACTTATTTGGTATCGGCACTTGACATTTTCTGAGCTGTTAAGGTAGAATATAAGATCGAGAAATTTATACTTTAAAAGAAATATTTGGAAGATTATGAAATTTATAGATTTACCCCACTATCGCTGTGCACTTCATATCTTTTATGAATTATTATATTTTTTTAATGGACCTCTAGTAAATGTTGATGTCGACTCCTTGTCACTACTTCTCCGAGGTTGGGCTAGATACTTACTCGGTATGCATTGATTTACGTACTCGTGCTGTACTTTTGCACTAAATGTGCAGGATCTGACTGGATTATTTGGTGATTATCTTGGCACGTAAGCACATCTATTGAGGAGACTTCATATGAGCTACAACCCAGGCTATGCATCGCAGTCCACCGAGTCTCCATCGTACTATTTATTTTATCCTGTCTTATTTACATTCTGGACAGATGTTGTATTATTGTTGTACTTCTTAGAAAATGCTCATGCACTTATGACACCGGATTTTGGGGGTTCCTTCGGGTTGTTCATTATTGTGGTTCGTGTAAATATTATCATCTACCTTTTAAATTCTAATTTATACTGTTTAATTATTGGAAATTATGATCTCAAAGTAATAAAATGACTAATCAAATTAGTAAATCACCGTCGGCTTGTCTGGCGGCGGCGTTAGGCACCATCACGACCTATAGTGAATTTTGGGTCATGACACTACTCTTCCCAGACCCCACTTGTAGGATCCCACTCGATTGTTGTTGTTGTAAAGTCACCCAACTATTATCTTTAGACTCAAGAAAAAAAAATTCATAAATTTGACATGCCATATCATATTAAAACCTCATTTTCTAATAATAAAACTCATTTAACTCATGACTCTTATACTTATCTAATCCACCCAATAGGAAAATAGTCCTACTATCAAATAAGTGAAAACTGATCGTAGCTGCCATTTCATTGTCTATGTTGTAGGATAGTGTAATAATGGTCAGAACTTTCTAAAGCAGTGCCAATTACTTATTTTTCAAATTACTAGCAAATCTCCTTTATCGTGTTTGTTCAATTGAAAATTACCTGCATTCAATTCGTATATTTTCAGGATATACAAGGACCACATTGAGTAGCAACACATGGATACTTTAAATTCTATTACCAACACGATTACAAAGTTTTCAAGTGTGGCTCAATAATTATAAGTGTGCATTTATTTGCAACTCATTTTAGACCATAATATGAACACAAGTTTTTAACAAAAGAAAATACAAAAATATTGTTCCTTAAGAAGTGTTTCACATAACTACTTCATAAAAAAATAACAGTAATACATTATCCGTAAATTTTCCTGGAGTTTCTACTCTTCTTCGGCTGCATAGCAATTACATAATCCTTCAAAGACTTTTCCTTAAATGTCTGCCTCTCTTTGATATAGAAGAGGATTAAATGAATTTTATTATTTAGAAAAATAAAATTTTAATAGGACATGGCATGTCAAATATGTTGTATTAATTTTTTAAGCCAAAAGACAATTCTTGGTGACTTTATTATTCTAAAAAATAAAATAAAAATAACTTTGTAGGATATTTTCATTAGTTGGAGAGGATCCAAGCAGTTTACTCCTATAAATCATCTTATTGAGGATAAATAATAAATTTAAAGTTATGCCACTCCCTAAATATAGAAAGGTGCGAATCTTTTTATAACAAATTTAAAAGAAAAATTTGCCACATAAAATAGGATAATGAAAATATTATTTTTATACATATTATTATTATTATTATTATTATTATTATTATTATTATTATAACCTAACTTATATTTTTTTTCCCTCACCTTAAAAGTTCAAATTTTGACCCATCAGCCCTGGTGAGAATGCCCGTCCAAAATCTCAGCATTGAACAATCCCACCAGCATTTTTTGAAACCTGCCGGTAACCCCATTGGTGATGACATTTTTTTTCAGTGTATTTATTAATTTTGCTAGTCCTACAAAAGTGATTATAACTACAGTATTATTTTATGCCTTAAAATATAATGTAATTTAACTTTCAATGAGGTGCAAACTACGTCACCTGGCATGGGTTTACTTGCAAGATGAGCTAAATTATTACACGAAAGTGACCAATAACCACTACGTTCAGACCCTTTTTATTACACCGCTTTCTCTCTTTCAATTTTTGAAAATTCCGTTTTATTAACAAATAAAGTCAGTTGAAGATGTATTTCTATCAGCAAAAAAAAAAAAAGGATGTGTTACACAATTGTTAGTAACTTTTTTTATTCGGCTATTCAACTTCTTCCCAAATCCAGATTCAAATAGGCACATTGTTTTTCATAATCAAACTTTTCGAAGAGTTTATGTTATGTGCAGACGTGCAAAGTTTTTCACATTTTCTAGTTAAGTGGATAGTAAAAATACACTATGAGTGTTTTGAGTCGAAATTACACACCAAATATGTTTATATAGAACTAGTTGCTACTCGATAATGCATAAAAGGTGTTCTTTTTATATTATTTGTACCATAATAAATGTTAGGTAGGGAAGGACTGCTTCGCTAGCTTGACCGAGACCTATACTACCATATAGCAGGGTGCGAGTGGGACTGCTTGGAAAGAGACTCTTGGATGTTTCACATCCTTCCTTCTAATTCCTTCCTTATCTATATTCCTTTCTTCTTCTCATCATGATCAAATAGATGGGGAATTGTCAAGCAATAGATGCAGCTGCACTAGTAATACAACACCCAAGTGGAAAAATAGAGAGGATGTATTGGCCAGTGGCAGTGAGTGCTAGTGAGGTGATGAAAATGAATCCTGGTCATTATGTTACTCTCATTATTCCACTCCCTAACTCTGCCTCTGGTGAGGATAAAGCTGTACGTTTTACCAGAGTTAAGCTTCTTCGGCCAAGTGATACTTTAGTTCTTGGCAGAGCATTTCGACTTGTTACAACTCAAGCTACTTCTTTCTTTCACTTCATAATTCTTTAGGTGATGGTCAGTATAGAGATAGTCATAATATGATGAATCCTTTTAAATATTGAATATAGAACAGCACAGAATGAATACAGAGGATTCATTAAACTAATTTGGGGTTAATTCAGATAGTTGATTCATTGGTTAGTTTTTCTTGTTTAATGTGATTCAGTATTGTTCTTGTCATGTTTACAGAGGTGATGAAGGTACTAAGAGCTAAGAAACATGGAAAGATGAGGAAGAAGCAGCAAGAATTGAAGGAAAATTCAGAGAATCAGAGGTCAAGTTGTGAGCTTGAAGCTGGAAATCCTGAACAAGACAAGAATAGTCAGGTAACCTTTTTCAACCAATTCACTTCTATATTTCGACTTGTTCATTCCTAAAATTCTCTATGTACCAAATACAGCCATCAGGGAAAAAGGCTAAATCGGAAAAAAGAGGAATAATAAAATTTCGTAAGTCCTTTAATGAATTGAAGGCAAATTAAAGAAGGGGTCTCCCATGGATTATCTAAAAACAAGATTAAAAGGCACAAGAATAATTAGAGTCGCATTATGTTGTATCCGAATTTCAAAATGGATATCATAGTTGAAACATAATGATAGTATTTATTCAAAACAATTGTGTGCTCACTATTTACTCAAATTTGATCATTTACAGGCGCCATAAAACATGAAAGACAGAAGCAAAGGCATGGGATGTCAAACTCTGCTGCTGCAAGGTCCAAATCATGGCGTCCTTCTTTGCAGAGGATTTCAGAATCCAGCAGCTGACTATACTTGTGACTCAAATATCAGCAGTGGGACTCTTTGTAATCGTAGAATATAGACACAAGGAACCAACACAAGGCCAATCACTTCTTTAGTACATAGGTTCGTTGTGAATTCAGAATTTAGATGTCGTGGGTTCTAAAATGTATATTTAACTCTATTTACACTTGATCTTCACACATATATACAGAGTTCGATCACGAAGTATTGGATTATTGAAACCATAAATCAATTGTTAGATCCGCCGTTGGTTGTTGAATGATAATGCACCTGTATAAATTACTTCGGAACTGCGATCATCTCTTCCGGGCAAAATATTCCATAATGAAAATACATGTTTTGCATAACTCTACCTATATTATTTTGTGTAACGACCAGATCAGCCGTTTTGGGAATTAGCGCCCCGTTTGCGACTTAAGGTCTCAAAAAGCTTCGTAATGTGTATTATGACTTGTGTGAGCGGTCGAGATTGGTTTTTAGATGATTCTAGACTTAATTGACAGAACAATTCTTATTTTGAAGCTTAAATGGAAAGAGTTGACGGAGTTTGACCTTTGAACAAACGACTCCGGAATGGAATTATTATGGTTTCAATAGCTTTGTATGATGGTTTTGCACTTAGTCGTATGTCCGGATTTGGATTTGGATGTCCGTAGGGAAATTCACCGCATTTTGGCGAAAGTTGGAAGAGTTGGAGATTTGAAATATTTAAAAGTTGGACCGAAGGTTGACTTGATTGATATCGGGTTCGGATTTTGATTCCGGAAATTGAAACAACTCCATTATGTCAATTATGACTCATGTGCAAAATTTGAAGTCATTCCGGATTGATTTGATATGTTTCGGCACAAAATATAGAATTTGGAAATTTCCAATTTCACAAGTCCGATTTGAGGTGCAATTTGTAATTTCGGCATTGTTTGATGTGATTTGAGACCTCGAGTAGGTCCGTGTTATGTTACGGGACTTATTGGTATATTCAGAGGAGGTTCCGAGTGGCTGGAATGAGTTTCGGACGGGGTTTGGATCGTTTGGAGCCTTGTTGAAGCTGTTGGAAATTCTAGTTGCTAGTGCCTTCACACCTGCGCATGAAGGACTGCAGGTGCGTGCTTGCGGAAGCGTGGAATTCTTTGCAGAAGCGACCAGGGAAGGCTGGCTGGAAAGGCTCCGCAGGTGCGGAAATTTGGGGGTGCAGAAGCGGCTGACATCGCAGATGCGCAAATGAGGTTCGCACCTGCGATTGCGCAGGAGTGGAAGAAATGGCGTAGGTGCGAGAGAGGGATGTTGCGTGGTCACCACAGGTGCAGGATTTTCTCACAGAAATGAGCTAGTAGGCGCGCAAATCTGTCCGCAGGTGCGAAACTGGCAGAAACATAAGGATCGAATTTGGTCATTTCTCCATTTTAGTTTTGGGTTTTTGGAGCTCGATTTTGGCGATTTTGGGGGAGTTCTTCACGAGTTCGTTTTGGTAAGTGTTATATATTCAAAAGTGATTATATTTCATAAATCCACGGTTATATTCATCATTTATTATGAATTTATTGAAGAATTTGAGAAAAGGTTGTGAAATCTTCCAAAAGTATAAAATGAAGATTTGGAGGCCAAATTGTTGTCAGAATTTGTTAATTTTGGTATGATTGAACTCGTATCAAAATGGGTGTGTGGGTTTTGTGAATTTTATCGGGTTCCGCGGTGCGTGCTCGGGGTTTGATATTTTAGTTTTAATTAAAAATTGAAGCTTTCTTATTCGGAATTATTTTCTATGAGTTTTATTTATGAATTGAAGTTATTTTAGTTAGATTTAAGCCGTCCGGAGGTTGTTTCAATCGATAAGGTCATTTTAGAGTAACAATCTAGCTTCTTTGAGGTAAGTATCTTGCCTAACTTTGTGTGGGGGTACTACCCCTTAGGATTTGGTCTTTGGTGCTAATTGTGTCATGTGAAGGCCGTGTACGCAAGGTGATGAGTACGTGCTCGGGCTTATTTGTGAAAATTTGGTCCTTTAGTGCTCTTACGTTCTTATGTGCATTAAATATGAAGTTGTTTGGTCATGTTAAATTCCTCATTTACTAATTTCACCCTTACGTGTTTTATTAGGAATTAATATCTTCATGTTTTACCCTTATTGCCTATTAAACTCTTAGGTGCCTTAACTGAGATTGTTGCCTCTTTTATCGTTATGCTATCCTTTTGGTAATTGCTTAACCTTAATTGAAATCATTATTCTCTTTCTATAATTTCTTAACCTTAATTGAAATCATTATTATCTCTTCCGTAATTGCTTAGCCTTAGTAGAAGTTTGTAATCCTTTTCATTGTTGACATATTTTTATTTGGGTTCATTGAGTCATGCTATCTCTCTTGTTGTCGAATTTCACTTTCGTGGAATCATTGTTACACATTACCTCTCCCTTGTTGAACTATTCTTATTGATAATATTATTTCCCCGTTGTGCCTTTCTTTGTGAGTTCGTTCTTCCATTTCTTTGTGTTCTGAAGTTCTTGTGTTGATTTAATTGTCGTATTCTTGTGTTATTGTTGTTGTTGCTGTTGTATTCAGTGTTGTTGAGCGGAGAGCTATGTGTGATTGTGATATTGAAACTATTTTGAGGAAATTTTGTGGCATATGGGCACATATTGTGATAGTAATTTATTTGAGTTGTTATGCTTTTGGCATATGTGTTATGTTGAGAGAATTGTTATGTTCTTTGCACGAGGATTCTGCCGTGCGGTTGTTTTTGCATTTGCACGAGGTTTCTGCGGTGCGGTTGTTATTGTGTTGCACGAGGTTTCTGCCGTGCGGTTGTTATTATTGATACGAATGCAGTGCTATGTCTAGGTGTTGAAACAAATTTTCTATTTTATATATTTTATTTTACTCGCATGCGGTGAGATAAGGTGGTCTTGAAACGTGTGGCTAGTATTGGAACTACTAGAAGCCATGTGGTGTGATAAGGTGGGCTAAAACGCAGGATGCTATTTCGGGAAAATGATTTTCAAAACTAAATATAAAGGCTCCCGCGGTGATATAAAAAAAAGTTGTGATTCATTTTAAGATTTGAGATTATGAGGCGGTACCTCGGGAGGGCTCTTGTTGTCATTTCCCCTTTTTTGTGCACTTGTCTTTGATTGTTGTTTTCCTTAGCATACTATTAATTGTTTTCCTTCGTGTTGCACTATTTGCTCAGCTCTATGTAGCTAATCTTGTTGTGCTGGTCGCTACTTCAAAGTTCATTGTTGCTTTTATTACAATGTAAATTTCGTTGTGATCGTTTCTTATGTGCTATTTATTGTCTTTACTCGTATTTGTTGAATGGAATTATGGTAGGACACTTGCACAAGCATACACGTAGTAAAATCCCCAATATTTGTTTTAAAAGGTGAATCCTGACATCATTAACCATTATACGTACTCTTATCTACTTGCCTTCTGAGTGAGGGAAGTTCGCTCGGCTTGATGCTATCTCAGATGTCCATTCAAAAAGAGCTATTGGGGGCAGCCCTACTAATTCGTATTCTTCTTTTAAGACAGGAGCTCCTAGGCAAACTCGGAAAAGAAGGAGTGGCTCCCGTCCCTAAACAAAGCACCAGTCAGTTTTTGCCTTCCTTCTAACATAAAATAAACGGTCTATTGGCACCTGAGCGTCCGTGCAATTATGAGTTGTAATGTGGGCACAAGATGCCAAGTTATTAGGATTCATGAATTGGGACCCGTGAGTTGTGATTCTGAGGTTCGGTATCTCGTGGAAATGCTTGAACAGATCTGGTGAGAAAGGGGTTGCATTGAGTTGTTGTTGGTTTTCATTTTATTTGGTTTCCCCGGACTTAGACTGTGATCAGTTACTCTACAACGTTATTACCTTACTGCTTCCTATTGAATATTGTTGTTACTAGTGTATTATTTCCAAGTATTATCTTGTATTCCTTATCCTGCTTAGCTTTATATTAATATTGTTTCTCTATAAGTTCATATACACACTTGTTCAGTTAGTTTAGTTAGGTAGGTGTCTTCACTGTCCCTCGTCACTACTCCACCAAGGTCAGTCTTGATACTTACTGGGTACCGTTGTGGTTTACTCATACTACACTCTTGCACATTTTTTGCAGATCTAGGTGCCTCGGTTGTTATTGATTATTAGCTGGCTGGTCGAGCTGTGGAGACTCAAGGTAAACCTACCGTTGCGTTCGCAGGCCTCGGAGTCCCCTTCTAATATTTTCATTGTATTGTTTAATTCTATTCGAACAGATCCAGTAGAGCTTATGACTTGTACTACCTGTTTTGGGAATTATAATTTGTATAAGATATTTATCTCATATTTTTCATTTGATGGTTGAACTCTTCTAATTATTTAGTAAGTGTTAGGCTTACCTAGTCTTATAGGCTAGGTGCCGTCACGACATCCCACGGAGGAAAGTTGGGGTCATGACAAGTTGGTATCAGAGCTCTGGGTTCATAGGTGGTACGACTCATAAACGAGTTTAGTAAAGTCTTGTGGATCGGTACGAAGACGTCTATTCTTATCTTTGAGAGGCTGTGGAACTATTAGGACAGTTTCGCGAGCCTATTGATCTCGGAGTTTGAACCTTTTTCATTCTATTCTTCACAAATGGTGAGGACACGAGCTACAGTTATCGATGACGCTGCCCCAGAGTTGGTGTTGCTAGGGACCGGGGCAGAGGCAGGGGTAGAGGCCGAGGAGGAGCACGTGCTACAGCTAGAGCACCTGTCAGAGCATCCGTTGAGGAGCCGCCAGTAGCTCCTGTTGGGGATAGGTACCGGAGGCACCTGTTCTTACCCCAGGACTTTTGGAGACTTTAGCACAGTTCCTGAGCATGTTTAGTACATTGCCTCAGGCAGAAAGTTGATTTCGGTTGCACCAACTACTTCACATATCAGTGGAGGAGCTTAGACTCCAACCACATGTACTCTAGAGCAGCGAGTCCATGTTGGTCAGATTCCAGGTGTCATGCCAACACAGCCTGTTGTCCCAGTTCAGCCTGTGGTTAGAGTAGCAGCATATGAGGAGTAACAGCTTAGACTTGTGAAGTTCAGGAAATATTACCCTCCTACTTTCAGTGGTTTGGCTTCAGAGGATGTAGATGGGTTCCTAGGGGAGTGCTATTGTATTCTCAGCACTATGGGTATTGTGGAGACGAATGGAGTTGCTTTTATTGTGTTCCAGCCTAAGGGAGCAGCATATCGGTAGTGGCGAGCTTATAAGTTGAGAAGTCCTGCCGACGCAACTTCACTTTCATGGACTCAGTTTTCAGAGATGTTCTTGAGAGAGATTGTTCCCCAGACCCTTCGGGATGCATGCCGCGTGGAGCTTGAGCAACTCGCCAGTCAGAGTATGCCGTTATATTCAATGAACTATCTAGACATGCACCTACTTTGGTTTTCACAGTTAGAGAGTAGTCCGTAGGTTCATTGGGGGGCTTAGTCATGATATCCGGTTTCCACAGTTGGAGACAGATGTTTTATTTCAACAGGTGGTAGAGATTCCCTCACCGATTAGAGGACATACGGGACCGGGAGGGAGAGGTTATGCGAGGTCAGGAGAGGGAGGACAAGGAGGCTAAGAGGCCTCGTAGACCGGGGAGACCTATTGCTTCCTATTTTGGAGCCAGAGTATGGCATGGTAGAGGTTTGTGGGTCAGGCAGTTCAATTTGCACTTCAGGTTTTGCACGGTGTTTCAAGTAGCCATGGATATGAGGATACCCATATCGGACAACTTCCGCAGCCACGTCAGCGGAGAGGTTTCTTTGAGTGTGGAAATCCCAGCCACATGGTGATAGACTGTACCAGACTCCAGATAGATATGTCACAGTGGGGTATTCAGGCTATGAGTTCTGCTTCAGTTGCTGATATCCTTGCACCACCAGCTTGGGGTCAGGTCAGGCGAGTAAAGGGCGCCTAAGAGGGGGAGGCCCGACCCGTTTATGTGTTTTCTACGGTAGGACTAAGGCTGCTACAATAGATGATGTTGTACCGTTATGGTTTCGATTTGTTATAGAGGAGGCTCATTCGTATCTTGTTCCAGTTCTCCTTATTAGGGTAAGTCCTTCTATTTTACTTCACATATGGGTGAGTTTCGTGATCTTGTACTCTGCTTATATGTTTACCCCTGTTGGGAGATTCTATAGTGGTAGCCCGTGTCTATCGTTTTGTTTTTATTCATTATTGAGAGTTTTGAGACTATAAGTGACTTTATTTACCCATTACGGTAGGTTTTGGTGCGATCTCTGAGTGATTCGTCACGATTTGTGATTTAGATGCTCTACTAGGGTGGGAGTTCAGCATGTGTTGTGATTTTGTTAGCAGAATTGAACTAGTGGAAGGTTTCAGTTGGTATCATGTGCATTCTACTTGCGATTCAGAGCTGAGGATGGGATCCTCGCATTTTCATGTGATTTGATATGTTTGAGCGGGGCTACGGGCCACGGTGGAGTTATATCAGGATGAGATCCTTGTTATTTATTCATATGCTTCGATTCTCCCTTTTCGAAATTGATTCGTTGTGTGATACTGATAGGGAGTGGTGCCTGTCGGGCTTGTTTTATAGTTCTGTTATGTGTTTCTCTTTACATATTCAATCATGTTTGTGCTGCGCTTATTGAGTTTTATCTTGCGAGGTGTGTGCCTCGGTGGCGTTAAATGTAACTTGATGATTCGGGTGAATAGTTACAAGGTCTTCATGTTTCTTGCATCATTGTCAGTGTTGTGAATGTTCGAAATAGGTTTCTAACGGATATGAGGCTAATTGCCGATAATGGATTTGATTATGGGCAGCTATTGTGGCTAGAGTTGTTGTTTAAGGCATATGTGTGATGTATTACGTCGTGTGGTTGCACATGGTGGATGTAGGCATAAATTGTTGCAGCTGGTTGAGGTTAGTACCGTGTGTGATATAGGAATCAGGTCTTTTGGAAATGATTGGATGATGAGAAATTTGGTTCTAATGTTTGCCAATGTGGGTGGAAGGAATAATATTCAGTTGAGATGGTGTTGTCGGGCCTATGTAGATTGGGGTGGCGTGGAGTCACCCGCGAGTATATATATGCTGAGTACATTCAGTGATTTGATGAACTCGGAGTGGTACTGGGCACGTTCAAGCACGAATGTTTGTTTAAGAGGGGGAGAATGTAACGAACCGACCAGTCGTTTTGGGAATTAACGCCCCGTTCGGTGGCTTAAGGTCTCGAGAATCTTCGTAATGTGTATTATGACTTGTGTGTGTTATCGAGATTGGTTTTCAAATGATTCTAGACTTAACTGAAAGAACAATTCTTATTTTTGACCGGAGTTTGATCTTAGGGCAAACGACTCCATAATGGAATTTTTATGGTTTCAATAGCTTTATATGATTGTTTTGGACTTAGGTGTATGTCTAGATTTGGATCTGGAAGTACATAGGGTAATTCTGCGCATTTTGGCGAAAGTTGAAAGTTGGAGAGTTGAAATATTTATAAGTTTGACCGAAGGTTGACTTCATTGATATAAGGTTCGTTTCGATTCCAGAAATTGGAACAACTCCATTATGTCAATTATAACTCGTGTGCAAGATTTGAAGTCATTCTGGATTAATTTGATACGTTCCGGCGCAAGATATAGAATTTGAATATTTAAAAATTCACAAGTCTGATTCGAGGTGCAAATTGTGATTTTGGCGTTGTTTGATGCTATTTGGGATCTCGAGTAGGTCCGTGTTATGTTATGGGACTTATTGGTATATTCGGACGAGGTTCCGAGTGGCTCGGATGAGTTTTGGACGGGGTTCGGTTCGCTTGGAGCCTTGTTGAAGCTGCTGGAAATTTTTTCTTGCTGGTGCCTTCGCACCTGCGCATGTAGGACCGCAGGTGTGTACTCACGGAAGCGTGGAATTCGTCGCAGAAGCGACCTGGGAAGGCTCGCTGGAGAGGCTCTGCAGGTGCGGAAATTTGGGGGCGCAGAAGCGGCTGACATCGCAGATGCGCAAATGAGGCTCGCACCTGCAATTGTGGGAGCGGAAGAAATGCATAGGTGCGAGAGAGGCTATTGCATGGTCACCGCAGGTGCAAGATTTTTCTCGCACAAACGAGCTCGCATGCTTACAAATCTATCTGTAGGTGCGAAAATGGGAAGAAACATAAGCATCAAATTTGGTCATTTCTCCATTTTCGTTTTGGATTTTTTGAGCTCGGTTTTGGACGATTTTGGAGGAGTTCATCACGAGTTCATTTTAGGTAAGTGTTCTATATCCGAAAGTGATTATATTTCATAAATCCATAGTTATATTAATCATTTATTTAGAATTTAATTGAAGAAATTGGGAAAAATATTGAAATATTCCAAAAATGTAAAATGAAAATTTGGAGATCGAATTGTTGTCCGAATTTGTTAATTTTGGTATGGTTGAACTCGTACGAGGTGTTTGCGTTTCGTGAATTTTATCGGGTTCCGAAGTACGGACCCGTGGTTTGACTTTTGGGTTGACCTTTTAGTTATTATTAAAAATCGAAGCTTTATTATTCGGAATTATTTCCTATGAGTTTTATTTATGAAGTGAAGTTATTTTGTTAGATTTGAATCGTCCGGAGGTTGTTCACATGAGAAGGTCATTTTAGAGTAATGGTCTAGCTTCTTTGAGGTAAGTATCTTGCCTAACTTTGTGTGCGGAAACTACCCCTTAGGATTTGGGTCTTTGGTGCTAATTGTGTCATGTGAAGCCCGTGTACGCAAGATGACGAGTATGTGCTCGGGCTTATTTGTGAAAATTTTACCGTTTAGTGCTCTTAGCTTTTTATGTCCATTAAATATGAAGTTGTTTGGTCATGTTAAATTCCTCATTTACTAATTTCATCCTTACGTGTTTTATATGGAATTAATTGCTTCAAGTTTTACCCTTATTGCCAATTAAACTCATATGTGCGTGACTGAGGTTGTTGCCTCTTTTATCATCATGCTATCCTTTTTGTAATTGCTTAAACGTAATTAAAATTATTATTCTCTTTCCGTAATTGCTTAACCCTAATTGAAAATATTATTATCTCTTCCGTAATTGCCTAGCCTTAATGGGAGTTTGTTATCCCTTACATTATTGATGTATTCTTATTTGGGTGCATTGATTCATGCTATCTCTCTTGTTGTCGAATCGCACTTTCGTAGAATCATTATTATACATTACCTCTCCCTTGTTGAACTATTCTTGTTGAGACTACTATTTCCCTATTGTGCTTTTCTTTGTGAGTTCGTTCTTCCGTTTCTTTGTGTTCTGAAGTTCTTGTGTTTATTTACTTGTCGTATTCTCGTGTTATTATTGTTGTTGCTGTTGTATTCAATGTTGTTGAGGCGAGGGCTATGCGTAGTTGTAATATTGAAACTGTTTTGAGGAAAATTATAGCATATGAGCACATATTGTGAAAGTCATTTATTTGAGTTGTTTTGATTTTGGCATACGTGTTTTGTTGAGAGAATTGTTATGTTGTTCGCCCGAGGTTTCTGCCGTGCAGTTGTTATTGTGTTTGCATGAGCTTTCTGCCGTGCGGTTGTTATTGTGATTGCACGAGGTTTCTATTGTGCGGTTGTTATTGTGTTGCACGAGGTTTCTGCCGTGCTGTTGTTATTAATGATACGCATGCGGCGATATAAGGTCTGGGTGTTGAAACGCATGTGGTGAGATAAGGTGGACTTGAAACATGTGGCTGGTAGAGGAACTACTAGAAGTCATGCGGGTGTCATAAGGTAAGCTAAAACGGGGATGCTGTTTCAGGAAGATGATTTTCAAAACTAAATATAAAGGCTCCTGCGGTGATATAAGAAAAGTTGTGATTCATTTTACGATTTGAAACTACGAGGCAGTACCTCAGGAGAGCTCTCGTTGTCATTTTCTCTTTTCTGTGCACTTGTCTTTGATTGTTGTTTTCCTTAGCATACTATTAATTATTTTCCTCCGTGTTGCACTATTTGCTCAGTTCTATGTAGCTAGTCTTGTTGTGCTGGTCACTGCTTCAAACTTCATTGCTGCTTTTATTACACTATACATTTCGTAGTGATCATTTTATTATGTGTCATTCATTTTCTTTACTCTTATTTGTTGACTGAAATTATGATAGAACACTTGCACAAGCATACACATAGTTAAATCACCCATATCGGTTTTAAAAGGTGAATCCTGATGTCACTAACCATTATACGTACTCTTGTCTACTTGCCTTCAGTGTGAGGGATGTTCTATTGGCACGTGAGTCTTCGTGCGCTTATGAGTTTTAATGTTCGCACAAGAGGCCAGGCGATTAGGGTTCATGAATTGGACCGGTGAGTTGTGATTATGAGGTTCGGTATCTCGTGAAATGCTTGAACAGACATAGTGAGAAAGCGCTTTCTCTTATTGAGTTGTTGCTGGCATTCCCTTTATTTGGTTTCCCCGAACTTAGACTGTGATCAGTTATTCTACCGCATTATTACATGGCTGCTTCATGTTGAATATTGTTGTTACTAGTGTATCATTGCAAGTATTGTCTTGTATTCCTTATCATGCTTAGCTTTATATTAATATTGTTTCTCTGTTAGTTCATCTACACGCTTGTTCAGGTTATTTAGTCCGGTAAGTGTCTTGATTGTCTCTCGTCACTACTCCACCGAGGTTAGTGTTGATACTTACGGGGTACCGCTGTGGTGTACTCATACTATGCTTCTGCACAATTTTGTGCAGATCCAGGTGCCTCAGTTGTTGCTGATTATTAGCTGGCTGGTCGACTTTTGGAGTCTCAAGGTAAGCCTGCCATCGTTTTCGTAGGCCTCGGAGTCACCTTCTGATATTTTCATTGTACTGTTTAATTCCATCTGAACAGTTGCATTTAGGGATTTTCTAGCAAACTCAGTAGAGCTTATGACTTGTGCTACTAGTTTAGGAATTGTAATTTGTATAAGATTTTTATCTCGTATTTTTCATTTGATGGTTAAATTCTTCTAATTATTTAATAAGTGTTAGGCTTACCTAATCATAGAGACTAGGTGCTGTCACGACATTCTACACAAGAAATTTGAATTTGTGACATTTTGAAAGCATACACTGGATACAAAAATATGAGAATAATCATGGTTACATACCCATATATAAATGGGAGTTTCCCTTTTATTTCCATTCTTTGCAGTTTCCAAGAATCAGTTTCCATATCAAAATAATTATGAGCCCAAAATTGGGACGTTTGTGCAGCGGAAGGCACTATTGGAGTTAAGTTTCTTCTCTTTGAGAGCCAAGATCATGACTTAATTTCCCATACAATTATCCAAAAAGTCATTAAATATCTGCCAAAACTTACCAAAAGTAAATGAATAGCAGAAAATTTGAACTTTTAAGTTACTATATTTTTGTGATAACTACCTATCATTTGATAATTTAGAATATTCTTCTTTGGTTTAATTATCCGGTATCCGCCACTAGCCCCCATTAATACAGATGTGGACCAAATAAGCATGTTGAAAGATAAAGCCTTCCCTAAAAGAAGAATACTTCAGTTATAAGGATCAAACTTGAAACTTAAAATTAAGAATGAAAGGATTCCAACCATGTCACAACACTCTGGCTAAAGAACCTTTTTAACACTCATGAAACTAAAAAGTATCATGTTAGAATGATTTATTCTTGAAAATGTCAGGGTTGGTGGAACAAGATTAATGCCGAAACAAAAATATTATTTTTTAAAATTCAAAGCACAAAAATAGATCAAAACAATCTGAATACCATTTTATATGTAACGCGATTTTTCACCGCGCTATACCTTAACGGCAAACGTGCCATTAAGGTATAACTCATGGGTTACATCCGCTAAATTTGAACTTTAAAGTGACGGGCAAAGTTTACATATAGCGCATGTGCAGGAGACGCTATACTATAGCGCCTTCTATATATGCGATATACCTATACAAAAAATTGGGCCCGTCTCCTTCCCCGACCAGACAGAAGCAGAAACACCAAAATGGTCCCTCCCCCCCCCCCC